>PVJS01034866.1:0-21324 GCA_004027185.1 Glis glis
GTTGCGGAGGGCCTCACTAGGTAGAGAGAGAGAGAGAGAGAGAGAGAGAGAGAGAGAGAGAAATATCGCGCACGCACGCATGCGCGCTGAGGTTGGCCGCGAACCCGGATCCTCCGGTCTCCGCCTCCCAAAGTACTGGGATTACAAGTGTGCGCCACCACGCCCGGCTAGGATCATTTTTTTCTAGCTCTGTGAAGAATGACATTGGTATTTTGGTAGGGATTGCATTGAATCTGTAGATCGCTTTTGGTAGTATGGCTGTTTTGACAATATTTATTCTGCCTATCCAAGGACATTGACATTCTTTCCATCTTCTAATGTGTTCTTCAATTTTCTTCTCCAGTTTTCTACAATTTCCACTGTAGAGGTCTTTCACCTCCATGGTTAGATTTATTCCTTAAGGGTTTTGGGTTTTATATTGTTTTAGCTGGGACACTCTGACCTCCATCTCATTCCTCCTCTGCTTTCAGTGCACCTCTGGGTGACCTGCTCTCGGCTCTACCTGGGAGCCTGTAAAAGCCATAATGTGGTCACCCCGATGTCATTCAGGGAGCACGGCCACCTCCTTCCCTGGGAAACCAATGGGAGACAATGCAGGGCACTGGGCCATTTGGAAGCATTCCCACCCCTTTTCAAAAATGCTGATGGATTTGAGTACATGTTCATGATGGTCGAGTAGCTTCCTGGCACCTCTAGGAACTGTGTGAAAAATTTTGCCTCCATCACCAAGAACCAGAGTCTCCCAGTTCCTAATCACCAGTCCCCTGAAGATAATGCTCCCTGCCCTCACCCTCCACCCTTCCCCAGACTGCCCAGACGTGGCTCTTCTGACAACACTATTGTCCAGGCTTTATGAGACTTCATTGATTGTGGCTGGTTAGTTCTTTCTGAACAAATGGTTTTAAGTCCCAGTGTTGAAGAAAAGCAAGCAAAGCGAGAGAAAAACAATGAATGTTCCATGGCTATTGGCCACTGGAGAAATCAAATCTTTTGTTCATATCATTTCATCTAATATAGCTTTCCCCTCCTCCAGAGAAGGATGTCAGAGGAGAGGGCATCTCCCCCCTCAAACATTGTCAGCATGATCATTCCATGAATCCATAGCTGTTCCTGGTCACTTCCTGTGATCACCAGGCTCTGGCCCTTCCCATCTGGGGAACCACAGGCTCCTTGGGTCTGCCGCTGCATCGCTGAGGTTATAGCAGCCTCTAGGGGTTGCCATGGGTTACTGAGCGCGTGGTACCCTGACTGGGATCCTTACAGCTGGAGTTCACACTGTTTCCTCCAGGTGGCCCCAGGGACCACAGAGGGCCTGAGGGCTGGGCCTCAGCACCCTCTCACTGGCAGACCACACCTGGAGCTACCCAGGGAGGGGGCAAGGAGGGGGACAGGTTGAACGTGGGGACTTTAGCTCTCCTAGACTCACCTACGAGTCCCCCCCATTCATTCTAAGTGTGCACACACACACAGCTGCCTGCTCTGAATGGGATGCACATTCAAGTCATACCCCTTGTTGAAGTCCCCAGCTCTCCCAGTTCTTCCCTGTGTCCCACTTCCTCACTCTCCAGTCGCAGGCCTGGGCCCAGACAGCTATGGCTAGGAGGCCATTAGGTCCTTCCTGGCCCAGCTGGTGTGATTTGTCTCAAGGTTTTGTCCGTTGGCTTAAGAGGTCCCAGTGCCTTCCCATCAGCCCTGGATGAAGGCGAAGCTCCCACGAGGCTTCCTGGGCCGCTTTCCCAGGCCCTCTTCAGCCTCCCGGTCTCCTCCTTCATGTCAGGGTGGATTGCTGTCAGCGACTCCAACACGGAGCTCGCTCCCTCCTGAGATTCACCTTCCGGTTCCCTCTGCTCTCAGCTCTGTGGACTGCATGGCAGTTCTTAAAACTGTGTGTGTGTGAGTGTGTGAGTGTGTAAGACACTGTGAATGTGAGTGTGTGTGTGTGTTTGTGAATGCATGCGTGAGTGCATGTGGGAGTGCATGTGTGTGTGAGTGTGCGTGTGTGTGAGTGTGTGTGTGAGAGTGTGCGTGTGTGTGTGTGTGTGTGTGTGTGTGTGACCCAGTCCTTGGCAGGGTGCCTGTGATTTGCCTTCTGCAGAGCTCCATGCTCCCAATCTGAAGAATACCAAAGAAGTTTAAGACACAGTTCCTCCCAATACTTGGGAGGCTGAGATAGGATTGCAAGTTCGAGGCCAGCCTAAGCAACTTAGTGAGACCCTGTTTCAAAATAAAGAACAAAATAGGGCTGAGGGTGTAGCTCAGAGATAGAACCCACTAGGTTTAATCCCCAGTACCACAGACACACACACACACACACACACACACACACACACACACACACAAACAACAAAGTTCCTACCTTCATGGAATTTTACCATCTATTTGGATAAATAAGACATGAACACATGAAACAACTAGAAGACAATTAAGTGTTAAACCAAAGGCTGCAAACAGCTGCCTGTGGGCAGGGCCTCACCCTTGAATGTGTCCTGTACTGGGCGTGGTGGAGCACACTTGTAATCCCAGTACTTGGGAGGCTGAGACAGGAGTATTGCAGGTTCGCAGCCAGCCTCAGCAACTTAGCAAGGCTCTCTGCAACTTAGTGAGACCCTGTTTCAAAATTAGAAAATAAAATAAAATAGGACTGGGGGTGTAGCTCAGAGGTAGAATACCCCTGGGTTTAATCCTCAGTAACACACACACACACACATACACACACGTCTTGTGAGGCAATAACAATTTTAGCCAGCACATTTATCATTGTTCCTGTTGTTTTCCAATTTTTTTAATTGTGCTAAAATACATATAACATAAAATTTACTGTTTAAGCATTTTTAAGTGCATACCTCAGTGCCATTAGTACATTCATGCTGCTGTGTGAGTGTCACTCCCATCCATCTCCAGAACGTGTTCCATCTTGCAGAACTGAAGCTCTGTGCTCGCCTTCTCCTCCAGCCCTGACAATCACCATTCTGTTGTCTCTGTGATGCTGACTGCTCTCGTTCCTTACACACATGGAGTCATGCGGTACTCACCTTTTTGTGACCAACATTTCACTGAGCATGGTATCCGCAAGGTTCATCCATGTTTTAGCATGTGTTAGAGCTTTTTTCCATTTAAGACTAAGGAATATTCCAGCTGGGTGCAGTGGGCACACCTGTAATCCCAGTACTTGGGAGGCTCAGATAGGAGGATCACAGGTTCAAGGCCAGCCTCAGCAGTCTAGCAAGGCCCTCAACAACTTAGTGAGACCCTGTTTCAAAATAAAAAATAAAGAGCTGGCAGTGTAGTTCGAAGGTAGAATGCTCCTGGGTTCAATTCCCCAGAACAAGAGAGAGAGAGAGAGAGAGAGAGAGAGAGAGAGAGAGAGAGAAATACTCTGATGTGTATACCACATCTTTCTTTCTTTCATCTTTTTTTCATTGGCTTATGAATATAAGCCAATGGACACTTGGGTTGCTTCCACATTTTTAGCTTTCGTGACTCATACTGCTATTAACATGGATGTACAAATCTCTCTCCAAGACCCTGCTTTCAATTCTTTTGGATATATAACCAGAATTAAAACTGAACATCATATGTTAATTCTATTTTTAGTTTTTTGAGGAACTGACACAACTTTCCACAGTGGATGTGCCATTTTATATTCCTGCTAGTAGTACACAAGTGTCCAATCTATCCACGTCCTCACCAACACTATCTTCTATATATAGTCCTTTTTTGTTTGCAGTACTGAGGATTGAACCCAGGGGCATTCTACCTCCGAGCTACACCCCCAGCCCTATTTTTTTATTCTTTATTTTGAAACACGGTCTCATTAAGTTGCAGAGGACCTCAATAAGTAGCTGAGACTGGCTGCGAACCTGGATCCTCCTGTCTCAGCCTCCCAAGTACTGGGATTACAAGTATGCACCACCACGCTTTTTTTTATTTTCTATTTTGATAGTAGCTATCATAATGGGTGTGAAGTGGCCAACAATTTTTAAGTTTTTCTGAATTAGTTGCTAATGTTTACAAATCAGACTTCATGTTATCATTGTTTTCTTCTTCTTTCTTCTTCTTTTAATCTAGACTTCTAGTTCTTTTGAAAAATTGAGAAGCTCTGGCAGGCCTGGGCCTGCTCTTGCCCCTGGAGACAATTGGCCAAGCAGGGCGGCAGCTGTCCCTTAGTGCAGAGCAGGTCCTACTCATTTCAGTTTGCTTCACCACCTCTCTGCATGGGCTCCTGCACATGGAGGACATTGGCAAATGCCTCTCACCCCAGCTTAGTTGCTTTTCCCCATTGTACAGTCAGAAAGAAAGAGGACTGTTTCTTGTATCCACCCCCCATCCTCTGTTAAAGGTGGGAAAAATAAACACAGGCAGGAAGGCTGGAGTGAGTCCATTTTGTGTGAGATTGTATTGCATTTGCCAACACTCTTTCTTATACTTAACTGCTTCCCTTCATCTTGGTGACTTCTAGCCACTAGAAGACAAAGGCTGCGTGTGAGTTGGGCTGATCAGAGGCAGCTTGAGAAAGGAGATGGAATTTCACCTCTGCCTTGAAAGATGATGCGTCAGTCTGCTAGGCTTGCCACAATAAATCCCACAGACTGGGGGGCTGAAGCATAGAAATTTATTGTCTCCCATTTCTGGAGGCTCCAAGTCTGCGATCAGGGAGCCACAGGGTTGGTTTCCTTTGTGGCCTGTCTCCTTGGCTTGTGTCTTTTTTTTTTCTTTTGTCTTTTTGGACTGGGGTTGAACCCAGGGTGGTACACTTGCAAGGCAAGCACTTTGCCACTGAGTTACACCCAGCCATCTCCCTGGCTGGTAGAGGGCCGCCTCCTCGCTTGCGTCCTCACATGGTCTTTGTCCTAATCTCCTTTTCTTTTTTATATGCTTTTATTGGTGCATTATAATTATACATCATAATGAGGTTCAGCGTCATAGAAACACACAATCACAAAGCACTCGGTGTGATTCCTCTGGACCCCACCCTCTCCCCTCTCCCCGTCCTATTATTGAGATTGGTGTTGATAACTTCATATATGTCCATAGCATTATTTGAACTGTGTCCTTCATCAAGTCTCCCTTTTCTCCTCCCCACCTCCCTCCCCAAGTCTTTTTCCACTGATCTACTAGTATCTCTTATTTATCTGAAGTCCCTTTTATTTTCCAATTTCTCTCTAGCTTCCACATATCAAAGAAAACATATGACCCTTCACTTTCTGAGACTGGCTGATCATACTTAGCATAATATTCTTTACTTCCACCCATTTTCCTGCAAATGACACAATTTTGTTCCTCTTTATGGATAAAATTCCATTGTATGTATATACCAGGTTCTTTAACCATCCATCTGTTGACAGACACCTAGGCTGGTCCCATAACTTGGCTCTTGTGAATTGAGCTGCTATAAACATGGATTTGCATGTATCACTACAGTATTCTAACTTCAATTCCTTTGGAAAGATACCAAGGAGTGGTATAGCTGGGTAATACGGTGAATCCATTCCCAATCTTCCAAGGAACCTCCATACTGATCTCCATAGTGTCTGCACTAATTTACAAACCCACTAACAGTGTTAAGGGTTCCTCCTGCCTCACATCCTCACCAGCCTAATCTTTTCTTAGAAGGACACCAGTCATATTGGATTGGGGCACCCATATGACCTCACTTTATCTTAATTACCCCTTGAAAAACCCTATCTGCAAATATAGTCACATTTGGAGCCCGGGAGGTTAGGACTTCAACACAGGAGTATCAAGAAGACACAGTTCAGCCCGTAACAGAGGGCAGGGCAAGGAAGGAGAAGGCACAGCAGCATGTATTTCATTAACTTGCTGGCACCCGTGTTAGTTTTCTTTCTTTTTTTTTTTCCACACAGCTCTTGGTGTCCCCCCCGCCTCCCCCCCACACATGTAGCACTGAGAATGATGTTGGTATAATCTCATATGTACACATTGTTTATGACAGTAATTCCATAGATTCACTTCTTTCTTGCCCTTCCCCTTCCCTTGTACCCCTTCCCTTGTACCACTGAGGGTTCTCTGTTGTCATTGGAGTCCCTTTTGTGTCCCCACTACTCCCTAGGTTGCGCATATTAATGAAAACATATGTGCCTTCTCTTTTTGTGATTGGCTAATCCTCACTTAACATAATGTTCTCCAGATCTTTCCATTTTCTTGCAAATGCTGTTATTTTGTTCTTCTTTATTGCTGAGTAGAATTCCATTATGTGCATTTCCCATAATTTTGTAATCCATTCATCTGTTGATGGACATCTAGGTTGGTTCCATAATTTGGCCACTGTGAATTGTGCTGCTATGAACATGGGTATGCATATATTACTGTTGTTTTCTAGTTTCAATCCCTTTGGTATGATACCCAGTAGTGGTATAGCCGGATCATATGGTGGATCCCCGTGTTAGTTTTCTATCACTGTCATAAGAACGTGTCACAAATGTATTAGTATAAACAACACAAGTTCATGTTCACACAGTTCTGGATGTTCTAAAATCACCTGTGGGCAGGGCTGCAGTCTTGGGTGCTGAAAGGAGATCTCTCTGTTCCTTGGCCTCTTCCAGCCTCTAGAGGCGCCCATGTTCCTCGGCTCGTGGCCCCACAGGACTCCAACCTCTGCCTCTCTCATTGCATCTCCTTCTCTGTCTGACTCTCCTGCCTCTTCCCTATAAGGATCCTAGGGATTACATTGGCCAACCTAGGTAATACAAAACAGTTTTCCCATTTCAAGATCTGTGACCTAATCATCGTTGCAAAATCCCCTTGCCACATGATGCAACCCAGCCACAGGGACAGGGATTTGGACATGGACATCTTTGGGAGGCATTGTTCTGTCTTCCACAGCGCCCCTCCCTTCATCCCTGCTCCAGCCTTGAAGGTGCAGTGGGTACCACTTCTGGAGCACCTCACCAGAGTGCTTCCAACCCCAGGCCGGCCAGTCTAAGTCTTTAGACAGGTTTCCCTGTGAGCAGCAAAGCAGCAAGAACTGAGTCTGGAGCTGGTAGAGGTCAAGTCTCTGTACGGCCAGAGTTGTGGTCCACTCTCATGGAGATGGAACTGTGGTGTGGGGAGGAGATGAAGAGTTCTGAGCCAGGCATGGTGGCACACATTTATATTCCTAGTACTTGGGAGGCTGAGAGAGGAGGGTCACAGGTTTGAAGCCAGCCTCAACAACTCAGTGAGATCCTCAGCAATTTAACAAGAATTTGTTTCAAAACAAAGAATTAAATAAAAGGGCGGGGGGTAGAAGTGTAGCTTAGAGGTAGAGTGACCCTGGGTTCAATCCCCAGGAGCAAAAAAAAAAAGAGTTCTGGAAGTGTCCCCATTGCTGCTTCAAGTTGTTCCTGAGGTCAGCAGTTTGGGAATGAGTATATCCTCCACTTGTTTCAGTTGGATTTCTGTCCCTGGAAGTCAAAATGGTCTTGACATAGACTGAGCTATTTTAAGTAAAGGCCAAACCTCGGGTGAGTGGGGAGACAGCAGGAGCAAAAAAGGGTCATCGTAGAGCTAGCGGAGCTTAAACTCCAAGGCCACTCACCCATGAGTCCCTCCCAGGCCCTGAGTAGAGTCATGTTCATGCAATTTGGCAAAATCTTTAGAAGAGACATTAACTGCAATGATTAAGACCACATCGGTCTCTTTCCACTTCAACTTCTATTAAATTCACCCCCTCCCCAGCCCTGAACTGACCATGGGCACTTTTGAAAACCAGCTGGGAAAAATTGAGTTGACACATTTAATTTGTGTTAAATGGGATATGTTAATACGGTTTCCAGTTGTTTCATTAAGTTGGCTGGGTGTAGGAATGGTTTTTAGGAATACCCTTCCTGTATGGTAGGTGCAGAGCTGGAGGTCATATCAGGATATGAAATGTCCCACCGTGCTCACCCCAGAAATATGAAGGAAGCAGAAGAAAAACAAGTTGGACGTGTACAGAGCCCAGGGCTGGTCTGTTGACAAATTCTTCCTATCATCAGACAGGTACAATTGTAAAATGAGCCATTGGATGCTTCATTTCTGGTCAAAACTGAAATTCTCTCCTGTCAGGTATATACACTAGATACTGCTCTATAAACATACTATACATTTTCTCCCTTTTTTGATGGAAATTGTACAAATGTGAATATATCAGGATTCCTGTGGAGACTGATAACAAACCTGCAGGATTAAAGCAAATAGCGAGTAGAGTCTTATGTATGTATGAAGTTGCAGATCAGGCATCCTAAGACATCAGACTATGTCTTAGCAAAACGTCACCAATAGCAGGTTGTGACGCTAAAATAAGCTTTTCTAAACTATCAACCATGCTAGGAAACAGCGTGAAGTCTCTTTCTATTCCCTCTGTACATAATGGTATTTCAAATTTATTGTCATACACACACACAAACAAAGCACATGTCCCAAAACAGGAAGGAGAGAAGCATTATAGAAGAAGTGTGTCAGGCAAGTATTGGTCTGTATTTTGTGTTTTTCTGGTACCTGCCAGCTTTTAAGATGGTCATTTTTTGTGTGTATGTTAATTTTTGTATTTATAATTTTACTTTCCTATTTTTCAAAAGAGTGCCCACTATTCGGGCCCCATTACCAGAATCTGCCCGCAGGGTATAGGCCACGCTGGAGAGGCGGGAATGGCCAGCCTGCCTGAGGACTGAGAATCATGGCAGATAGGTCGAGAGAGACAGGCAGGGACACTGATGCTGAGGACGTGCAAGGCCAGGTACCAGGCGGGCTGGCTCATGGAGGTTGACAGTGGGTCCCGTCAAGGCGAGCAACAGGAGAGGGGGTCCTTTCCATGTGAACAGATGTTTTCCAGCAGCTTCAACCTTCTGCACCTGTGCCGAGTAGAGAGATGATTAAAGACTAAAGCAGGTGGTACGTTCCAGAATCCTGAAAAAGAGTCAAATATATGTCACTCTCTGAAACTGAGATTTATAAGAGCCAACATTAATGAATGAGGGTGATCAGAGGTTGGGTGCTTCCCAAGTCTGGTGAGGGTCCTCAGAAAATAAGGCAGCCCCTTGATTCATCAAGAGTTGAGAGCGGTTCCTGAACCCTATCTGGGAAGCCCAAGTTCAGATGCAACTAACCAAAGACACACTTTCCAAGAATGCCATTAAATGGTTAGTGACGTACGATAAAGTGTTTAAAAAGCAAATTAAAACGTGACAGTCTCACACGCATACATACACAGATGAATAAATTAGACCAAAAAGCTATAAGGCAGAAGACGCATAATGGTTTTTATCTAAAGATAAATGACACATACGGGGAAATATTTGTAACTCATATCACAGCCAAAAAGTAATTTTCCTAATATATCAGCGCTTCGATAAATCGATTTTTTAAAAAGACTAACCATCTAATAGAAAAATAGGCAATTCGCGAGAAAGGAAATACAAATGCCTCTTAGATGGGAAGATATTAAACCTTATTCACAATAAGAAAATGAAAAATAAAATTGCAGTGCAATTTCACTTTCAACTATCAGATTGGCAAAGATAAAAGAGAGTTTGGCGAAGACATGAGGAAACAAGCTCTCGTAAATTGTTAGTGGGAGTGTAGATACGATTTCTGCGGAGAGCAATTTGGCAGTATCTATGCAGATCACACGTGTGTATACCCTTCGACTCTGCCGTTTGACTTCTAAGAATTCATTATAGGGTCACATATGTATGATACCCCCACACACATACATACATACATACACACATATATATAAATATATATACATATATGTATATATATATATATATATATATATATATATATGTATGTATAAGCTTATTTGCAGGCTGGGGATTTAGCTCAGGTATAAGGACTGCTTGGCAGGCACGAGGCTGTTGGTGTGATCCCCAGCACCACAAATATATATTTGTAGATATACATGTGTGTGTATATGTATACATATATAGGTAGCTATATCTATCTATGTATATAAATATTATTTGAAACACTTTTATATAATCACAAAAATGAGAGACAGGCTGACTACCTAGAGGGAACAATAAGTAAATTACATCCATATGTTGGAATATTACTCAGCTCTAGAAAAGAATGAGGAAACTATTTGAACCAACCTGAAATGGTCTTCAAGATATGAAAATGAAGCCAGGTGTGGTGGCACACACTTGTAATCCCAGTACTTGAGAGGCTGAGACAGGAAGATCACAGGTTCGCGGCTAGCCTCAGCAACTTGTGAGGCCCTCTGCACTTAGTGAGACCCTGTTTCAAAATAAAGAAAATAATTGGGCTGGGGGTGAAGCTCGGAGGTGGAATGCCCCTGGGTTCAATCCCCAGTACCACACACACACACACACACACACACACACACTCAAGATATGAAAGTTAAGGGCCAGGAGTATAGCTCAGTGGTAGAGCACTTGCCTAGCAGGAGTGAGACCCTGGGTTTGATCCCTAGCACCTCAAATGAAAGCTATAAAAGTAAAAGAAAGGGATACAAAAATATGTTTTGTTTTGTTTTACTATTCTGTTTTAATGCAGGTGGAAGGAATGTAGCTGTGTGTATTGGTTTGAATAAGCACTCTGTAGGGGTATGCCAAAAATGTGTGGCACTGATCGCTTGCAGAGCAAGGCTCTGGGTGCCTGGGGTGTGAGGTTGTAAGTAAAGAGCCTACTGTCTTCGAGTACAGAAAGGAATCACAGGACTCATAACTGATTCAGCAAACGCTCACTGCGGGCTGGCCTGTGGCAGGAATGGTGGCAGGTAGGTGTTGGGGACGTAGCAGTTGATGGAGCAGTGTCCTGCCCACATGGCGTTTGCACCCTAGTCAACAAAACAGGCAGCAAACAAACAAAATATATGCATGGACAGGTGATGGTCAGACAGGACAGGAAGGGAGGGGAAGAAAAGAAGAAAGAAAGTGGTCAGATATTTAAAGAAATTTAAAAACAGCATGTGGAGAGAAAGTATGGGAGGAGTGTTTTATTGTAGCCAGCATGATGTCAGGGTAGACTCAGTTCATCCTGATACCTGCGTAGGGGCACCCAGGGACAAGTGTGAAGGCCTGATGTGGGTACTGTTAAGGAGTAGAGAGGAGGCCAGTGTGGCTCAAGCAGAGAGGGGAGGGGACAGCGACAGGTGTTGAGCTGTGTCCTTGCATCAAGCACTCCCCAGGAGCAGCACCGCCTGCCTGGGCCTGTGTGTGTGTATAGGGGTGCACCTGCCCTTTGGGGATCCCCAAAGAAGACCTGTCCACTTTCCCAAATTCAGGTGTTTGTCTAGAACAGGACAGCACTAGCTGGAGGGGAAAGGGGTTGGTACATTCCACATTCTGGGCTGATACCCATCTTTTTGGCTAACACTTGTAACGACTTCTCTCTGAAATAACCTTGGGAGACCCAGGCAGCCCTTGACAACTCCAGTATCGCATCCCAAACAGTGTTAGTCCCCACAGCCCCAAAGCCGTTCTGCATTCTCCTAGAGAGCCTTGTTGTCCTGCAAGGAGAGAGATGCGAACTCCTGTCCTAATACCGGCTTTTCCTGAGCCTGTCTGTTCCAGAAGCAGCCCTCTGCCATGCTTTTCTGAAAGATGGCCGGGCCCCATGGGACCACAGCTTCCATGGGGCTGCGTTTTCTCTGGATGACATGTGCTCTGTAAACTCTCCAGTCACGCTGGGTCCTGGCTCTTTAAGACAACAAATCCCTAGGGGGAGAGGGTTGAGTCTTGCATAATTGGACAGTTGGCTGTATCCGGAGAGAAGTGTTTACAGAGCACATCAAAAGCCAGCCCAGGGACCCACATGTTTGCTCAGTATCCGCACGGCAAACAGCAAGAGCCTCCCTTGAATGGAGGGGTCAGAAAGGATTTTCCTCAAATCTAGTGAGCCTCTGGGGTGACGGCTCATTCAAATGCCGCGGAGGAGGGAAGGCGTCCTGGAACAGGGGTGCCAGCCTCCCTCGTCTGCCATGGACACCAAGAGTCTCTTGCTCTCATTTTGCTTTCTAGCCACAGAGCCGACACTGGGAAACTAAGAGGGGCCTGGGCATGTTTCGGGGTCTGTCTGGAACCAGAACGCAAAGGCCAGCTGTGGGGCGCAGCAGGGGTGGGGGGAGAAGGAGGGAGACCCACTAGCTGTGCTGCAAACGGAGGCCCAAGGCTTTTATGCACATGATTAGTGATGAGCGGGTTGCCTGGCAACAGCAGCCCCTTCCCCCTTCTATCCATACCCCTCAGGCTGCATGTAATGTTTGTGACATTTCTCTTTTCATAGCAGAGACAGGGAGTCGCCCCCTTCATTAACTGAAGATGGTGCCCGCTCCCCAACCCCCCTTCCTAGCTTATTGATCTGACTGCTGGTTAGAAATCATCTCCCCAAAGCATTTAATTATTGATTGCATATTGGACTGATTGTTCTACCAAGATAACCCCATGGATAGGCATTCATATAAGAGAAGCGCTTAGCCCAAGACCTGGCACATAGGAAATGCCTGGAAAATGATAAACAATATCTCTTTCTTATAGGAGGTTCCAGTACTGTACCAGCCAGATCCATACCAGCCAGATCCATACCAGGCAGATCCATACCAGGCAGATTTTTTTTTTTTTTTTGCGGTACTGGGGATTGAAACCAGGGGCATTCTACCTCCGAGCTACACCCCCAGCCCTTTTATTTTCTTTATTTTTGAAACAGGGTTTCACTAAGTTGCAGAGGGGCTCACTAAGTAGCTGAGGCTGGCCGCGAACACGTATCCTCCAGTCTCAGCCTCCCAAGTACTGGGATTACAAGGGTGCACCACCACGCCCGGCTCAACCAGGCAGATTTTACTCTTCAAAGAGCTTCACTGTTTTCTCTCAGACTCTCAGAACAAATGCTACAGCACGAAGAGTCCTCAGAGGCTCCCCTACCCCTGTCCAACTGCCTTTGTCTACAGGTGGGGGACAGGTCTGGCAAGGTAAAGTGACTCTGTCAAAGCCACACAGCTCCCCAGGCGTGATGGCGCAAGCTTGTAACCCCCATACTTGGGAGGCTGAGACAGGAGGATCGCAGGCTTGTGGCTAGCCTCAGCAAGCAGTGAGACTCTCATCAACCTAGTGAGACCCTGTTTCAAAATAAAAATAAAATAAAATTAGGGCTGGGAGTATAGCTCAGAAGTAGAATGCCCCTGGGTTTCATCCCCAGTAACACACACACACACACACACACACACACACACAGTCACACAGCTCATGACATCAGAGCTAGACTGAATCCAGACTTCCTGGTCCTCAATCCCTTCCCACTATACCACTACCCCTCAAAATGTAGTGTGCCTAAGAATCCTACCAGGAGTCCATAAAAATGCAGGTTTATGAATCCCCCCACCCCTCGCCATGCCCTATCAGTTTCCTAGGGCTGCTGTAGTAACTTGTCACAAATTTAGCAGCTTAAACCAAAAAACCTGCAGGCTTAGAAGGCAGAAGTCCTAAAGTGGATACCACAGACTAAAAGTGAGGTGTTGGTGGCTGGGGTTCCCGGGAGGCTGGAATGCAGTCTATTCCTCGCCCTTTCCAGCTTCTCCCTGGCTCTCAGCGCATCCCTCCGACCTCTGCTGCCATCAGCTGGTCTCCTCTGCCTCCCCTGCCTCCTTTGGGAGGACCTTGATCCCTTGAGCCCACTCCCATAATCCAGGACAGTCCCATCTCAAGATTCCTTAATCCCGTCTGCACAGGCCCTTTTGCCCTGTAAAAGGCACATAGCCACAGGTCTGGCATTGGGACATGGACATCTCTGGGTTCATTATTCTGCTCCATCTGCCTGGTCCTCAAGCAAGATTCCCATCTGGGCGCCTGGGGGTAAGTGGAGAAGCTCAAGGCTGAGAAAAGTGCATTTGCCACAGCAAGAGTTGGAATCTAAACCCACGTCCCCAGTCTCCCCACCTGCTGTCCTTTTAACTACCACAGCACAGTCGCGCCAAAGTCCTCCCTTTCTTCAACCCACACACTCTGGCAGAGCCTGCGCTCTCATCTTGCAGATGAGGAAACCAAGGCCCAGAGTCAGCCGAGTGACCTGCACAGGGCCCTATCTTGGTGCTCACCCAGCCGACCCGGAGAGATTAGGAATCTCCCTTCCTCTCCCACATGGAGATCCTGTCCCTACCAATCTGTTGAGATCACCTTTGCACAGAATGAGACCTGCGCTAGACGAATGCCAAATACATGGGCAGAAACGACATCGGAGCCTTTGGGTGAAATGTGGGGATGGCAGGCCTATCCTGTTCATGTCCCATGAGGAAAAAATTAAAAACAAAGGAGCCCCTCCACGGCGGGGCGCAGGTGCGAGGCTGAGCACTAGGGGGCGGAGTGCATCCAGGAATGGGAATGCAGCCCTCGCCTTGGGTTTTCAGGGAGATTTTTTTAAAGGATCAGCTTATGGTGTAAAGGGTCATTGCCTTTAGTACAACCTTAGTCAATAGGTTTCTAATTGGGCTATTAATCTGGAAATAAGTGTGACATAAGAGCCCCAGAGGGTGGCTTGGGAGCGGATGCAACGTGACTAATGAGCGTCCCCCGAATGCTGTTTTAAAGCATCCGTTCCCTCATAATCTTTGTTCTGTTTGGTGTGGATTGGTGCCCTCCCGCTATCGGCAATTTGTCACAAGGCAGTGCATTTAAGAATCGAGAAGTGTCTGATAATACTTCAAGAATTTTCTAGTACATAGTCTCTGCAGCTAGAAAGCACAAATAATGAGCAATAGGTTTATTTTTAATTTTGTTTGCAAATTCTCGTGATCATACACACATACTAACTGGTAGACGCTTGTCCTTATATCTGCTCGTGCACCATCCCACCTCCTGAGTGGACAATCAGCACATGGATCGCGATCTGCACACACAGCACACTGCTCCCAGCTCGGGAATTGACCCCAGTAACACAGGATTCACTATCTGCCAGGCAATGACATTTGGACAGATTTGAATTTAGGATCCTCCGGTCTCTGCCTCCCAAAGTACTGGGATTACAAGCGTGCGCCACCATGCCCAGCTCTAGCTGTATCCTTAATGAGAACTCCTTGGGTACCCAGCATTGGACTTTTCTTGTACAATCTCATTTAAGCAATAAAACAGCCTTATAAGATAAATACTATTATTACCCATATGTTGAGGAGACTTTACAAGGAGCTAAGAAAGTTGTCCAAGATTCCCTACGTTGGAAGTAGCTTGCCCAGCCCTCAAACCGAGCCATCTGACACCAAAGCCCAGGTACGTAGCTCCTGTCTTCCCGGATGCCTGAGCAAGTCTACCCCAAGAGGAAAGTTCTGGGCCACAGAGTCTCACCCTTGACCTTCTACTTGGAACATGGTGCTGATTTGGTGGGTGGTCTCAGAAAAGTGACTCCATACTTTGTTGGATATTAAGATCTTATATGAGGCAACTACTTCACAACTCAACTGATCAAAATATGTATAACTTCTAAACCGGGCATGGTGGTGCATGCTTGTAATCTCAGTACTTGGGAGGCTGAGACAGGAGGATCACAGGTTTGCAGCCAGCCTCAGCTACTTAATGAGGCCCTCTATAACTTAGTGAGGCCCTGTTTCAAAATAAAGGATAAAATAGGGCTAGAGGTGTAGCTTGGAGGTAAAATGCCCCTGGGTTCAAACCCCAGTACCGGAAAAAAAATATATATATATATATATCTTCTATGTTAGAGGCATTTGGGGCATCAAGATCCCAGGCGGGGGCGGGGGTGTAGTACAGTGGTAGAGTGTTTGCTTATCATGCAGAAGACCCTGGATTTGATTCTAGCAGAGAGAGAGACAGAGAGAGAGAGAGAGAGAGAGAGAGAGAGAGAGAGAATCCAAGGCTATCACCAGCTCTGAAATCTGCAGGGACCTGGCACTGGGATCAGAAGGAAGTTCTTATATGATAGAAATGGAACAGGATGATGTAAGGAATTGAGTGGGATTATTCTCTCTAGATCCAGGTCGTTGAAAGGTACAGAATGTATCCTCCTGCTCACAGGTGTGAGTTTGGGGCTTTAGCTCTATCAGAACATGGTGACTGGGGAAAGGAGGCACACACTGGCGGATGCAGCACAAGGCTATTGACTGGGAGTCAGCTGGAAGAGGCAGCCATATTTCCTGAGGAACCTGCCTGGCACTGATGCCAGCAGGCCCTGGGACCCACAGGTTAGCCACAGGCAGAATCACAGAAGGCAGAATGCTTCAATCACAGAAGGCAGAGGGGACTTTCCCTTCTTTTCCTCCTGCCACAAAGCTGGAGGGGTCAGCATAGGGAAGGAAGGGGTGGGAAGGAGTAGACCGTGTCTCCACTCTCCTCTCCAAATCTTCTAACGCCTCTAGTCTAGTCTGCACGAGAGATCAGGAGAAAAGCTTTGAATCCAATACGAGGTTGACATTTTAAGTTGAAGAACGCCAAATCTTAATAAGTGGAGAAATCATTAATAAATCATTAATAAGGAAAGAAATCATTTTGATAACTAAAATGATGAGAAGTTATAGAGTCAGAATGAGGTATATGTAGCTAATGGAGCCCATTACCCAGTGGGAAAGGGAGGTTCCCAGAGCATAATTGGTAGATTTTATTGGAGGGAAAAAAAACATGTATTTTATGTTTATCCCCCCAGAGAATTGACAATCGTCACTAAATCTGTTACTCAGAGGAAAATCAATAAATGTTATATATTTTGCCACAGGTGAGAGACTGCAGGCTGTCTTCTCACACCACAGTTAGCCTCTCCCTGTGAGGGATGACCATGTGGGCCCCTAGGACTTCCATCTTGCAGGTGTGTCTTGGGTACTCGGATCATGGTGGGGAAAGCCAAGAGTGTCTCTTCTCAAGCTTGTAACCTTGGTACTTTCTGCTGCTCTCACAATAAGCATAGGTCAGGATATCCTTCTTCTTAAGCCCCTTCCCTCTGCTCAGAGCCTTCTGCTCTGTAAGAGGCCTGCATTGATCTCCCAGCACTCACTGTGTCCCCGCTTTGAACTTGAGCTTGAGCCCTGGGCTTCAGAAGGGTTATACAGTATGAACTTACATTGCAGTCAGAATGGTATTAGCCTCACCCATCCTGAGTTCCTTTCACCCCTTGATTCTAGATTTGGGCAGTGTAGGAACCCATAGAAAGACACAGCAGTGTCGGGCGTGGTGGCGCACGCTTGTAATCCCAGTACTTTGGGAGGCGGAGACCGGAGGATCCGGGTTCGCGGCCAGCCTTCGCGCGCATGCGTGTGCGCGATCGATCGATCGATCTCTCTCTCTCTCTGTCTCTCTCTCTCTCTCTCTCTCTCTCTCCCTCTCTACCTAGCGAGGCCCACCACAACTTCGTGAGACCCGGTTTCAAAAATAAAAAAGCATAAAAAAAATAGGGCCGGGGGCGTAGTGCGGAGGTAGAACGCCCCTGCGTTCAATCCCCGGTACCGCAAAAAAAAAAAAAAAAAAAAAAAGACACAGCAGTATAACAAAGGCAGGGGTCCAGAAACAGACCCACAACCATCATAACCCACTCTGTGATAAGGTGATCTCACCAGTCCATAGGAAGAGGGGAGAATATACCACAACTAGTGCTTCAGTAATTGGCTAACTGCATGTGGAAAACAACCCTTTAAATTTTTGTTTATGACCGGGCATAAAACATGATACCCCAGAAGACAGCACCTTGGAATATTGAGTATTTTAAGATGAAGGAAACTGAAAAAGTGATACAGAAGTAGGGGGTTCTCTCTGACTTTCCCCCTGCCCTCTCCTGGGATTCCTCCTGTCCCTTCTCTCCTGAACTAGACCATAAAACCTAGGAATATTTCTCTTTGACCTTCTCCTTCCCCTCCTTTGAAGACCTTTATGTGACGGATGTCCTGCCCTATACCTGGAGAGAAGCACTGTCACGCAAGAATGCCAACAAGAATCCAAGTGAACACCAAGTTTCCTCCCAGCGACTTACCATTAGATTATATGCTTTTGTCCTCTGATCATACTTCTGTACACAATACTTCTGTCCACAAGACACAGATTTTCTCATTCCTTCACTTACGAAGGCACCCATATCATATAAAACCTATATTAAATAAATGTGTTATGCTTTTCTCTTGCTAATCTGGGTTATAGGGGTTCTTAGCCAAGAACCTAGCAATGGGTGCGGAAAAGATACTATTTTTCTCACCTGTATCTCACATCCATCATTTTCAGGTGGACAAAAGTGCTAAAGGTCATAGAGGAAAGAATAAAAATGTAGAAAAAAAACCTTAGTGAATATTGATTAGAGTTGGTATTAAGGGGAAAAAAGTAATAAAGAAATCACATAAAATAATAATTTTGAATATAGAAATATTTTAACTGTATATCAAAATATGTAAATACAATAAAAAGTATGGTAGTAACATGGCCCATTAACCCTCATCACCCCAGTTCACAGCCAGTATGTGAGCAACACCACCCTAGGCCAACCATTCCCGAGCCACGCCACCAGCCGACACAGACCCACGAGAGACCCAGCCAAGATCAGCCAAGCCAGGCCCAGGTAATCAGATACATATGCTGCCCATAGACATAGAAGCAATGATAAATGATTTTTCATTTAAAACACTTAAGTTTTAAAGTGATTTGTTATTCAGAATTAGATAATGATACTGTTACAGTTTGGATTTGGAAGCCCACATATTAAAGGGTTTATTATTAGGTTGGCATTACTGAGAGGTGGCACAAACTTTTTTTTTTTTGCGGTACCGGGGATTGAACCCAGGGGTGTTCTACCTCTGCGCTACACCCCCAGCCCTATTTTTTTATACTTCATTTTGAAACTGGGTCTCACAAAGTTGCGGAGGGCCTCACTAAGTAGAGAGAGAGAGAGAGGGAGAGAGATAGGGGGAGAGAGAGAGAGAAAGAGAGAGGGGGGGGAGAGAGAGAGAGAGCTGAGGCTAGCCACGAACCCGGATCCTCCAGTCTCCGCTTCCCAAAGTACTGGGATTACAAGTGTGTGCCACCATGCCCAGCCAGCACAAACTTTTAAGAGATGGGACCTACTAGAACATCTTCTTCCCCCTTGAAGGGGAAGTTAGGACCCTAGCCCCTTCCTCTTCCTCTCTTTCACACCTAGCCATAGAGTAAGCATGCTTCCTCTGCCACAGGCTTCTGCCATGATATGCTGCCTCACCACAGGCCCAAAAGCAACTGGGCCCACCAATCATGGAGTGAAACCTCCCAAACTGTTAGCCAAAATAAACCTTTTATCTTCATAAGTTGATTATCTCAGGTATTTGTAACAGCAAGGAAAAGTTGACTAGCACAGATACAAAGAGGGAAATGAAAAATTAGAACAAATATGTACAAGAAATGTGAGAGATAAAGATTAAAATATTTAATATGGAACCAGGTCTTATAAATCAATAAGAAAAACACCATCTTCCATAAGAGAAATGGATAAAGGACCTAAGTGGATAAGTTGCTAAGAAAGAAAGACAAATGACTAATTAATGAAAAAGCATTAAAACTCATAAAAATAGAAAAAGTTACATCAAAACATTAAACTATCCTTAGGTTGTGTGTGTGTGTGTGTGTGTGTGTGTATGTGTCTATATGTGTATGTGTGCTGGGGATAGAACCCAGGGGCAGTCTACCTCTGAACTACACCCTCAGCCCTTTTTGGTTATTTTATTTTATTGTTTTGAAACAGGGTCTTGCTGAGTTGCTGAGAGTCATGCTAAGTTACTGAGGTCAGCTTTGAACCTGTGATCCTCCCATATCAGCCTCTCATGTACCAGGATTATAGGCAAGATTTTTTCCTTATTATATTAAGTAGCAACTTGAAAGTATTCAATAATGATGAGTGGAGTGGTGTGGTGGTGTGCCTTTTATCTGTGAATGAAAGTATAACCAACAAGCCAGTTCTGGAAAGTAGCATAATTTAGAAAATATGTTTGGGTCAGACATGGTTGGTGTGCAGTATTCTTCCAGTTCCTCATTGCTCCTTATATCTGTGCTCTTTGCACGATCGTGCAGTCCCTCCCATTAGAAAGGAGCATGTTTTCTTCTTATTGATGTTGTGCTTGGCCTTGTGGCTGTGCTTGGTCAATGGGATGTTAGCACACGTGTACTGCAAGCAGAGGCTTGAGCGTCCTCTGGTTCTGAGTTTGTTCTGTTGCATTTGTGCCAGAACCAAAACAGAGCTCCCTCCATGTAGTCCTGCCCCTTCAGCCCCGGCTCCAGGGTGAACACATAGATTTGGGAAGATGGAAATGGCGGTGGCAGAATAGTGCTTGGAGCTTGGAACACAAAAATAGCCAGAATAAGCGAATAGCAAAAGCAAACATCCATGGGCATCTCCAGTAAAACGAGGTGAGGCAGTATCCCCGTGAACTCTGAAGTACACGCTTCTGAAGACAAATCCTGGATAGTTGCAAGACCTGCATAGTATCAGCAACTGGGTAGGCGAAGGCAGAGGAAAGCAGTGGGAATTTAACATACCTGAGAACAAGAAGCCCCGAAAATACCCAGGAGGCATGCACTGGAAGGCTCGCAGGCTACTTTTAGAACAGCAGCTAAAACTGTTGCCTATTCCAGTTAGCAGGTGACCACAAGGGATGGGGACCTGCAGGGAGGTCAAATGGTTTGGCACAGTCCAGCCCCTGGAGCTTTCATGGGTAACCTTTTAGGACATGGCCCTTCCCTGAGGGCATCACTGGGAGTAGAATTAAAACTGAACAGAATATGGTCTAGAGATAAAGGAAAGAAGGTCCAGATAAAGTGGATGAGAGGAACGTATCCAGGAAATATTGTATTTTTTTGTATTACATGGAACGCAACAGAATGGGTAACTTTGTGAAGTTAGAAAAATTATCCCGAATAAATACTCTTTCTAAAAGTTCAAGAAAACTAAATTTATATAAAAAATTAGCAACAAAAAGGTATTGAAATTATAGCACTTGCCTAACATGAAGAGTTATTGGGTTTGATCCCCAGCATTGGGGGAAAAAAAGAGAAAGAGACAGAGACAGAGAAAGTATGGAGGTCAAATCTCATACAAAGTTATTGTAAGAAAAAATAAGAATAAAAAGCAGAATGTTATTACACATAATGAAATCATGCCAGAAAGAGTAAAGGAAAAAGAAAAACAAAAGTATAATATACTACTTAACAATAACAGCATTTGCAAGAAAATGGAAAGATCTGGAGAACATTATGTTAAGTGAGATTAGCCAATCACAAAAAAAGAAGGGACATATGTTTTCATTAATATGCTCAACCTAGGGAGTAGTGGGGACACAAAAGGGACTCCAGTGGCAACAGAGAACCCTCAGTGGTGCAAGGGAAGGGGTACAAGGGAAGGGGAAGGGCAAGAAAGAAGTGAATCTATGGAATTACTATCATA
>PVJS01034867.1:0-21323 GCA_004027185.1 Glis glis
TACTTTATTTTGAAACCGGGTCTCACGAAGTTGTGGAGGGCCTCACTAAGGAGAGAGAAAGAGAGAGAGAGAGAGAGAGAGAGAGAGAGAGAGCGCTGAGGCTGGCCGCGAACTGGGATCCTCCGGTCTCTGCCTCCCAAAGTACTGGGATTACAAGCGTGCGCCACCACGCCCGGCCCCTCAGCTGAGTTTCTTATTACTGAGAGCTCTTCAAGGGAATTGAGTGACTGAAGTAAGACAAATGAATACATCACTATTGTCTGGGCTTTGGCCCCAAACTCTAACACAGAAGTCTACTACTTGAGCTTAACTGATCTCTGTAATAGAATCAAAGTTGGCCCAAAGCCCTGATCTAATTCTACTAAATTCCAAGCCTGTCTAGGATACTAACATTTCTATGAGAGAGAAAATCAGAAGAAAGAATGAGAGTTGGAGAGCATTTGCCTTAGTAATTAAGAAGAAAATAATTAAGAAGCAAGAGGGAACCCGGTGAGATGGTGCATGCCTGTGGTCCCAATGCTTGGGAGGCTAAGACAGGAGGATCATGGGTTCGAGGCCAGCCTCAACAACTTAGACCCTCAGCAACTGAGTGGGACCCTCAGCACCTTGGCGAGACCCTATTTCAAAAAGAATAAGCAGCAGCAGCATGCAGGGAGAAGAGGCCATCATCTTCCGATGAGGTGCATCCATTAGTCTTGCATGCCCCCCATGTGTTTTCCAACCCCTTTGGAAGCTCATTCAATAGGCATTAGGTGCAATACAATGTATTGGAGCTTCCTCCAGACAGATGAGCAATCCTCCTTGGAGGTAGATTGAAAGAGTGCCAAGAGGATCCTTTAAACCCCTTGTTCAAGGCCAGAAGTGCTCACATGGTCTATGTTGTTGCTACTATAACGAATAAGGCTTAGATAACATTGTTTTTCAGCATTTGGGAATCCTTATCTGGTTTTAAACTGTCGTCTTAATTGCTCTTATCACTGATTATTTCAGGAGAAAATAGAATGGCAAAAAGTGCACATAACTTTATTACTAATTAATATGGTAGTTTTTCTCAGGTTCTTCTCTGTCCTCCTAACATAATTTTGTAATTCCTATATTTTCTTTGTAAGGTTCCCCCATAACCTGGATACAAAGGGTTTAGACAGAAATGTAGAAAGAGGTGAGAATGGGAAGCCAGCATTTTTCTCCAGGCTTCCAAGCTACATTTCCCATAGGAGTTCACGTTTGATTGTTAAGGCCCTAAAGGTTGTGGGAGTGGAGTCCTGTGTGGTAGGGAGCTGTACTGCGCAGCTTCTTTTTTGAGTTTTTCAGGGCAGACTTGTGTTTCTCAAATGCTGCAGAGTTCTGGGACAGTTGGTGGCTTGTAAGCCAGGAATCATGGAAAAAGTCATGCTATGAAGGAAGTATAACTTTAATATTTTAAACACTCTTCTCTAAGTTTAACATTTCGTTGTTATTTTCATAGCATTTTAAAGCACCGTGTGAAGGTTAACTGTAAATACAGGTTAATGTAGGAATGCTTTGTTGCTATTCCAGCTACCCAGGGAGCTCTGCACATTGCTCTGGAGCCCGGACAGGAAGGCTTTCAGTTCTGTGCTTATTTTTTCTATCTAAATGCTAGAACTGCCAGGCGTGTATGCCTTTTTAAATGTGAAACTGCTAAAGACCCAAGTTTTCCAAGTAGAAGTGACCATTGCAGAGACTCCGCAGTACCAACATCAACCACAAGATGGCGGTGCTTCCTTAGAATTCAAAGGAATGGTTGCTGTGATCTTTGGACAGTCTAGAAAGTGGAGGTTTTTAAAAAGAAAAATAATTGGAAAAAGGTTCAAGTTTTAATTAAATAGAATTGTTCCATGTTTCCTATAAGTTGATTTAGTCTGTGCTAAACTATATAATTTATCAGTGTTCTTTTTAGTGAGTTACTAAAATTAAACATTTTAGTTTTATTTTTAGAGGTGAACCACTAAAACTCTGATTTTATATTCATTTACAAATGCTTATTAGTAATTATTAATAGGACTTCTGTGGAAATTAAAAACCATGTCAAGAATTATATATTAGACAGATAACTCTTCTGATAATTGAAAAGTAAAGTATTTGCCCAACCTTTTTTGTTGTTGTTGTTTGGTTTTTAGTTCTATCAGAGAGCAAAATCAAAGTAGAATAGATATGTGGGAATTGGCAAATGACACAGTAGGAGAAGTGTTACTTTTGACTGGATGTCCGACAATGCTTTCCTTGTATTTCATTTGCTGTAATTACTCTAAGTGGTTGAATAAGAGCAAATTATTTTGATGTATAAATTGATGCTTTTTTACTTTAAAAGCATCTCAAGTTAGGGAAAACCTGTTTAAGATTATGTTGTTCATCTCAATTATCAGGCACTTAGTAAATGCCTTTAAAATTCCTAAAGGATAGAAGCTTTTAAATCTTTTAGTAAATATACCATCATATTTATGATTCAGAAAGTTTTATCTTATTATTGCTTATTTTTTCCATTTAAACTCTCTTGCTGTATGTGAATATTTGAAAATTTTTCGAATATTGAAAAATTTGAGATCAGGATTAGGGACTACCTTCCCAAAGTTATTTCTTTCAGTATCTGTGATGCTTTTGATCTTCTTTTCTCTTGATCTTTTTTTTGGTAGAAGATCATAAGTTACTTGGGAGAACTCTGGTTTTTAATAAATCTTCTCCTTCTTCCATGTGCTGAGAACCTACTCAGTGCAAGGTCCCATGCTGGATCATTTGCATGTGTTATTTGTGGAACACTGAAAACAGAAATTTTTGGCACCTTCCCTTTTACTTCAGAGACATGGGAACTATAATTTCCCTGAAGTCAAAGTCTTCTGTTGCTATAGCACCTGTATGTCCTTCCCTCAGCTGCCAGGCAACTGCTATTTATTCTCTTTTCCAACTTAAGTGCTACTACTTCTTTTCTAATTTTTTTTGCCTCCTTTTAGTAGAATTAATTTTTAAAGATCAATATTTTTGTTGCCCTTTGCACCTACATTTGCTTTTAGAATGTATCAAATTTTATCATAGTTATAGAATGTGTGATAGAAAGTAGACTGGGTTTGGTGTAAGCCGGATCCAGGTTTGAATTCTGATTCTGACTTATACTATCTGAGTGACCTTTAGCCAAGTATTTTATTTACCAATGCCCTCAGTTTTCTCATTTATGACACATGAATGAACCTAACTTGTATAAAGATACTGCCACATTTTCTGATAAACCTAGTAAGTGCTAAATAAATGATAGTTTTTATAGTTAAAACACTAGGAAAAAATATTTTCTGTCAAGCAGTTTTTGAATAGATATTTGTGCTAAATGAAAGGGATACAGAAATCAAGAAGACAGCCCGTGTCTTCTTGGATCACATAGCCTTATGAGAGATTGAAAAATCAACAATATCAACAGAGTAGAACAAATGTTAAAGCATACACAGCAAAAGGACAGCCTCTTAGCTTAGCGAGAGTGGGGTAAGGCTGCTTTCCTTGCTAGACTCTCAGCTTTTAGAGCTGTTATAGGTATGTGGTTTTAAATCAGGGGATAGTGGGCAGATCCCCATGTGGGGGCATACTTAGAGTCTAGAGTACACATATACACATATACTGTACACGCACACATACAGACTTTAAATGTATGTGTGTGTATACATGTGTATAAAACATATTGGCTAGGTAACACAGAAAAACAGGAACTGTGGAGAAGAATCATCTGGTAGCAGTCGAAGTGCAGCAAGATTTTCTGCAATCCAATGATCAAGTCTCTTAAATTATCATGGAGTTTTGATCGAATTTACTGTTTAATCTGCTATAGCAATGCGAGGGTAGATGTCCAGGGCCAGTGAGATCACTTGTACATAACACTGCTACATGCTCACTTCGTGCTAGATCCAGTTTGTTCTAGTTCATGGATGTCATCAGCATCTCTGAGTTTAGAGTGAAAACCAGTTCTGTGCTCTGGTTTTTAGTGTGTTTCTTGCTCTGTATGTTGTAGACCTAGTTTTCTGGGTTTTTTGACATTTCAGTGACCTACCCAGTGTCTTAATTTTAAAACATTATGTGAATTATTTGAAATAGTTGATATATATTTGAAGGTTAATAATAAAGTGAAGCCGAGTATGGTGGCACGTTCCTATAATCCTAGTACTTGGGAGGCTGAGAGAGGAGGATTGCAGGTTTGAGACCAGTTTCAGCAATTTAGCAAGATCCTCAGCAACTTAGTGAGACCCTGTTTCAAAAATAAAAGATAAAATAGGGCTGGGGGTGTAGCTCAGAGGTAGAATGCCCCTGGGTTCAATCCCAGCACCACAAAAAAAACAAAACAACAACAACAGAAATGATGAAGTGAGCACCTGTGAAGCCTCAAAACTAGAACATTGCAATTATTCTACTTATCCTAGTCGCCCCTCACCCGAACTCCTTCACCAAGAGCGAGCTGTGGTAAATTTTGAGGAATTTTCAGGAATTGAACTACTATATGATAGAATTAAGCCAGTGTTCAACCTTGTGGCTGAAATAATGCCAAATCATTTTGCAAAGCAGTTGCACCAACTTATATTACCTTAAGTAGTGTATGCAAGATTCATTTGAACCATATCTTTTATGGCACTTGAAATGATCAATTTTCCAATCTGTGGTAGTAAAATACACTGTTCTTATTAGGCTATTCATTTTTTTTCTCCCACATAAATTTTAGAATCAAATTATCAAGTCTCCTAAACTATATATTGGACTTTTGATTGAAGTTGCATTTAATCTGCAGATCAGCTTAAAAGACAATTGGCATTTTTATATGATATGATATTACCAATAAAATGCTGATAAACTGCCTACCTCATATGTGACATTTGGCACTTTTTCTGTAGTATAATATTCCCGCCAGGGCCAGTTGTAAGCTACAATGTGAAGCCATTGTATTCGAATTAGGAAGAGATGCACATAATAATAAGCTCTAGTGGATTATTAAAGGTGGCTCCAGGGACATATCTCTTCATTTAATTTTTCCATAAAGTTTTATGACTTACTGAGAATATATAGGTTGTGTATCTTTTGTAAGACACCCCCCCCCCCCGGAATTTCTATTTTTCTTACTGTAAGGAGTGTTTTAAAAATCTAAAAATACTTTTTACTTGTGCATAAGTAAACTATTTATATTTCTGTATTGATCTTAAATTCTGCTACCTTGCACATATTATTGTTAATAATATACCTATATTTTTTCATGTTTTCTCTGTAAATGTACCTTTTCTTGATATTTGGAATCATAGTGTCTTGTTTTGTTGTTTATGTTTTATTTAGGTCTGATATTTCTGTATTTTTTTTTTTTGTGGTACTGGGGATTGAACCCAGGGGCATTCTACCTCCTAGCTACACCCCCAGCCCTATTTTTTATTCTTTATTTGGAAACAGGGTCTCACTAAGTGGTTGAGGGCCTAACTAAGTAGCTGAGGCTGGCCATGAACCTGCGATCCTCCAGTCTCAGCCTTCCAAGTACTGGGACTACAGCGTGCACCACCACGCCCAACTTT
Source organism: Glis glis (assembly GCA_004027185.1). Classification (NCBI taxonomy): domain Eukaryota; kingdom Metazoa; phylum Chordata; class Mammalia; order Rodentia; family Gliridae; genus Glis; species Glis glis. The sequence continues at coordinate 5,541 of PVJS01034867.1, forward strand.
TCTGTATGTTTTGACTACAGGGTATAGTATAATAAACTTAATTTTACAAGTAGAATAGTGAAAAATTCATTATATCTGTTTATTTGGAATATTTTTTTAATGTGGAACTAATAATATCAAGGCTTAATGATTCAGATTGAGAAGTGACTATCAGATTATGCATAATTTGAGGATTTCTTGAGTATCTAAAAAATAGTATATGCTTGTCTACTTTGCTTTTGAACCAATTGGGAAGTTAAGGAGTAAAAGTTGTGAGCCAAAATACCAACTTTATTACTGATAAAATTTTATTTACAGATGTGGCTTAGTGGGATAGCAAAATGGACCCATTACCTGAATCACAAAACATACAGACTTGTATACTCACTCATGGAATTTGGCAGTCCAGTGAGGTGGCTAGGTACGTGTGTCCTTCTCTAGGGCACCTGGCTAGATCCCAAGAGGAAGAAGGATGAGGCTTAGGCTAATATGTACAGTTTATTCTTCCCAGACAAGTCATTCCATTAGTGGGCATCTTAGTTAAGTGAGGCTGCTATAACAAATTACAACAAACTTGGTGGCTTAAAACAGTGGAAATGTATTTTCTCAACTTTCTCGTGGCCTGATATCTAAAATCAAGGTGTTAGCAGGGTTGGTTCCTGTTGGAGGCCCTGAGGGAGAATATGTTTCATGATTCTCCCCTAGCTTTTGGTAGCCATTGACACTCCTTGTCCTTGGCTTGTAAATGCACAACTTCAATTTCTGCCTTCATTTTCACATGGTCTTTATGCCTTATGTCTCTGTGTTTCTTTCCTCTTCTAAGGACACTCATCATTGGATTAAGGGTGCATGTTACCACGGTTTATTCTTATCTCTGGATCCTTACTTTAATTATACCTGAAAAGACCCTCTTCCCAAATGGTGTCATATTTATGGGACCCAGGTGGGCCTAATCTTTTCAAGGGGCTGCTATTCAGTTTAATAAAAGGAATGGAGAGGCCAGGAGTCGGATTAAACAAGTAAACTGGCTGCTTGCTAGGAGACATCAGGAGTCTGGGGCAGGTGTTCCTCTCTATCATTCCCTAGCTATTCTCATGGTCAGCTAGATATAGGAGATCAGCAAAATAGTCCTATCCCTACTATACATTTGCACCCTTGGCATTATCTTCATTTTTTGTCTTTGGCAGAATCTTGTAAGGCATTTTTTCAATTTTGTGAGTATTAGTATTAAAACTAGGTAATATAGTCATATAATGTGCATAAATAAAAGGCAGTTTGTCACAGTCCATTAAAAGCAAACACACACCATTGAAGGTGTGTGTTACCCTGCATGGAATATAGAACTCCCAAAATTTCATGAAGATGCATGTGGCCTGTATGTCATAAGGACTGAGGGTCTCCTTGCCATTCTGGATATTAAATTAAATATAAGCAAATGTTTCCTTCCCACACTTTAGTGAAAGTGCAGTCCCTAGGATGCAGGAGCCTCACTTTGGGATACATGAGACTAGATTATCACCGGCACTCTAGTAGACATTGCAATGGTGTGAATGGTCTTTCTGTGTTCTTCAGATATAGAATGCTTGAAATATGGTTAGTGCAACTGAACCATTGAATTTTTAATATCATTTAATTTTAATTAATTTAGATGCAAACTTATTTTTTATTTTATTTATTTATTTTTTTCAGTACTGGGGATTGAACCTAGGGGCATTCTACCTCCGAGTTACACCCCCAGCCCTATTTTTATTCTATATTTTGAAACAGGGTCTCACTTAGTTGCAGAGGGCCTCACTAAGTAGCTAAGGCTGGCCGCGAACCTGCAATCCTCCTGCCTCAGCCTCCCAAATCCTGGGATTACAAGTGTGTGCCACCACACCTGGCTAAATTCAAACTTAAATAGCCACATGTGACTGGTGATCTGTATTAAACAGCATAAGCAAAATATTTTTCATTGCCTAGGCTAAAAGTAATGGAAATGTTAAAATAAAGAGGGATGAACATTATAGTAACCATAAGCTGTCTATAAATTAATGTAAATGTCTTTTCTTTAATGATGTTAACAAAAGCCAAAGAAAAAGTTCATCCTGAATTAGCAGCCTATCTACACTTGTTAAGGGTTTTGGATTCCTTTCAGCTTGGAATTTTTTTTTTTGTAACTAAAAATTAGATAAAATTTTAGGCTTTTTTTCTAATTATATTTTCTAGATCTAAATTTATAACAAAATTATTCATTTTCAGTAAAAGTACTGGAAACTATGCAATAGAAACTTTTCAATATGGGGACATTCCTGCTCAGGAAATTAAGTATACATGTTTGCCAATCACTTTACATTTCTCGTTGTTGAAAATAGAAATTAATTTGATATATACAAAGCGATTATACTTAAGAGACTTTAAATATTTAAACAGTAACTTTTTCCTCCTAAAGTATGAAACTATTTAAAGATATATTTTATTATGCAGAAATGATCATTTTTGTAAGCAGATTATACTGTCATTTTCCAACTTTGCCATAAGCATTTTATTACATAAAACTTTTATAGCTAGTTCATTGATTTATTTTTGTATTAGATTAGAATTTGGCAAGAGAGAACACTTCTTCTCCCCATTGTAAACACATAAAATATTGCATTTGATTTAATATTATTTGAAAATGGAAATAGAATAAGTCAAGTATAGCTCACACTTTTTGAACTTTATATGGTTTACACTTTGGGGTATTGTATTCTTCATTTATACCAGAAGAAGGTGCATTTTGAACTTAATGTCTGAACAGAAAGCATTCCTTAGAATTGCTACCATAAAGCTTATGTCTCTTAAAGAATTGCCAAATTCTTTATCTCTACACTGTCCTTTAATGTATGTGGGGGGAAAAGCAGGATGCATGTGAACCATTTAGAACATGTAAGACTAAAAACATCAATTAATACACCTTTTCTCTATAAATATAGCTTTGTTTTTCAGGGGTATTTTCCTGTTACAATTTGAATAATAAATAAATTCAGAAATTTTAAAATCGTTCTTCAGGGGACCCTTTTGGAATTTTATCTTTAAATACCAAATACACAAAAACCACCTGCTATGTATATAATTTCAGTTATGACCTTAATTATAGTTATCTTTGTAAATCATAATGTGTAATCATTAAGGAAAAAAGAAACACTATAAATGGAAAGACAGGCATGACTAGAAAGTGATTTTTATTCTTTTTGTGTTTTGACAGCTTGAAGGTCCATGTGTTTTGCAAATTCAAAAAATTCGCAATGTTGCTGCACCAAAGGATAACGAAGAATCTCAGGCTGCACCAAGGATGCTGCGTTTGCAGATGACTGATGGTCATATAAGTTGCACAGCAATAGAATTTAGTTACATGCCAAAAATAAGGTGATTGGCATTTCATTTTATATATTTGTTTAAGAGTGCTTAAAGGTGCTATTCAAAATAGGTTTAAAGAACTTTGAAAAGAAGAAATGGACTCAAGTGCATGTTATAAATTTCAAAAGAAATTTTAGATTTTTGCATTTCAGCTTTAACTGTATAGAAAATAGTTAAGAATGGAGTTGTTTTTTACTCCTTGATTCAGTGTTAATTATAAAAATAAATTTAAGATGTTCTTGAATGAAGATTAATCTTAATTTTTTTCATAAAATTTTAGGTCATTTATTCTTGAACAAATAGAATTTCTTTTTTTTTTTTTTTTGTGGTACCGGGGATTGAACCCAGGGGCGTTCTACCTCTGCGCTACGCCCCCGGCCCTATTTTTTATACTTTATTTTGAAACCGGGTCTCACGAAGTTGCGGAGGGCATCACTAAGGAGAGAAAGAGAGAGAGAGAGAGAGAGAGAGACAGGGAGAGAGAGAGAGCAAGAGAGCTGAGGCTGGCTGCGAACCCGGATCCTCCGATCTCCGCCTCCCAAAGTACTGGGATTACAAGCGTGTGCCACCACGCCCGGCTTAGAATTTCTTTAAATATGTTATGATTTCTTCCGATAGTTCTGTAGCTAATTGCATGTATAATAGTGTGTCCATCACATCATTGACTGTTCTAGTAAAGTTTTGTAGACTAATAAGTTTTCTTAGGAAATGATTGAAGCCAGGGAGGTTTGTGCACTCTCCACTTCCTAAGTCAAGGAAGAACACCTTAAGGAGCAACTTTCCAAATCCTTTTGGCTATTTTTATGAGAGGCTTTTAGAGTCATGCCTGTTAGAATGGAGAAAAGTAAAGAGAAGGAAAGGAAGTGTCTCCTTTATCCTCAGTGTCCTCATTTGACCGGCTTGAACTCTTGTTTTATGAGGCAAGCACTTTCACTGAACATTTGCAAACTCCCTTCCCCCCTTTTTTTTTCTCTATTGAGTTCTTTAATGTGCTTATGTTTGCTATTCTGGGTTCATTGAGCTTTTTTACTTTATATAAACTCTTATACCATACATTTCTCTGAGCAAGTATTTATCAAGTATTTAGCATCCACTGTATTCCAGCCCCTTTATTCAGTGCTGAAGGTACAAAGGTAAACAGATTTAGATTTTGTTTCCTCATAGCTCATATGCTAATGAGATAAACATATAGTTATACATTTATTTTTCTGGAGTCCAGAAAATTAAGGGGAGCCAGGAGTGAGACTTGAAATATGAGCAGGTGTTTTGAGAGAGGCGGGAGGGGAAAGAGCACATGTGTCCTTACAATAAGGACTTACTGTAAGGACACAGTGTCCTTACAGTAGAGGAATGAGGAGCTTTATTTGGTGGTGCTTAGGTGATTTGGGATAGTGGCATATTGGAGGAAATGTGGTAGGTTAAGGCCTTCGATGTCATTCTCAGTGATTTCCCTTCTTTTGTTTTCCTTCAACCAGTGTAAGGGAGGCACCCTCCTTAGAAAATATGTTTGTTTAAAATGTCATTTTCCATATACAAAAGGGGGTTTCATGACATTATGATTATGCCGTCTTCTTTTTGAAGAGTAGAAAGGATCCCTACTTCTGTGGAAAAACAGCCTTTCCTCTTTTGACAAATTCAGTCAGGCCGCCCCCTACAAGGGAGTTCATGGATGACTCAGAAGGACGCCTTGCTATTTAATGGCTCATTTTCAGATTTTATGGCTGTATATTTTTTGAGGTAACTGAAAACACAAGGCCAGGCCAGTGCTGTCTACTGTCCTCTTTTATTGCATTTGACAACTGAAAAAATTATTGTCATATGCTCATTCATTCATCATTGAAGCAGCATGTCTTCCTTAGTGCTGTAAAAATGACAGCTTATAAGACTGCGCATGTAAACAATTTGGAAGACTGTTTGCAAAATGAGTTTGGTTAGTGGTTATCTTGGAAGGAAAGTGAAAGAACTCCAGCCAGGATAAACCAGATGCTGGTATGTGGTGTGTTGCCTCCAGTGGGCATTGCGTTTCTCTGGGCACTTCTTTCTGTTCTTTTCTCCTGCCCACTTCTTCACTGGTTTTTGTTTTTGTTTTTGTTTTCTAATTGCAGTGAAGAAAGAGCAAAAGTGCCTTGGCAGGGGGCAATAAAAAGCTACTAAATCAAGATGTGCTCTCTCAATAATAGTTACGATCCTGAAGGCAACGTGGAAAGTAGTATATTAGAATTTTCCTTTTGTGGGAGTAAAACCATAATTTAATCTGATGGGACTTTGTCCATTGTCCTAGTGAAATTGTAGGTCCATTCTCAATTTGACTAATTTGACTATTAGGGAGAGTAGGGTGTAGTCATTTTACAAAAAAATTAGCTCATCATCTGCTCATAGATTAGCTTTTAGTTTTAAAGTTATATTATCACATTTTCAATACCCCTGTAATTTGCATCCTATTTTTTAGGGTCTTTATGCAGTGTCCCATAGGTTCATGTATTCTCATTGCATTTTCCAGTTTTATCAGTTGTAAAAATTATTGACTAAAAGTGGTTTTGAAGAACAGACTTAGGTCATAGGTAAATTATATAATTAGTAATTTCTTTAGAGGAAAAGAGTACAGCAACCTGGGGTCCTTGGTGCTTACCTTTTTTTATTCATCCTTAAATGATAACTATAGAGTTAAGATAATCTGAGTTTTCTGATTGCCTGGAATTGCAAAAAAACTGCTTTGCATTACTGTATTCAGTTGTTGCTAATTTCAAGACTGAGGGATAACCTTAGGTTGCATGAACATTGTTCTGTAAGTTATGAGTTGTGACTAAGAATGATTAATCTTGAGATCCTCAAAAAAATTTTAATGGCCTTATTGAGATAATGATATATAAAAATTGCATACATAGAAGATGTACAGAGTAATATCTAGTATATAATCTGTCTTCATATGGGCTCTTTGAAGTTCTAAAAATAGTTTTACTTTATTTTCTCTTGCTAATAACCATTTTATTATCTATCTTTCTTCAAAAAAGACCAGTGATATTAACACTTACTGATTAGATACTGCATATATCAGCATGTGCTGAATTTCATGAGCTTTTAAAATGTGAATAATATGAAGCCATTTCAGAATAATTTTCTAATTCATTCTAAGCCTTTTAGGACAGACTATTTTTAGGTGTACTATTTAAAATATTTTGTCCCTTGCTGTATGTGGGATGGGATGGGGTGGGGTTGGGAATATATGCTTTTACTGTAGAGCAAACCTCTGATGAAATGGTTTTCTTCTCTTGTTTCCTTTGCCAAAAGGTTGGTAGGAGGGTAAACATCTTGTCTCTGTTTTTGTTAAAGGATCATGGCGTAATGTTTGCACCAAATCTAAGAATATTGACCTGTTATAAAACAATCCTTTTAAAGTTAGTGCGTAAATAGTTTAAAGTTAATGTAAATAGTTTAAGGTTAGTGTGTAAATAGTTTAGTGTGTTAAAAGGCCTTTTTAAAGTTACTGTACAGATAATTTCATTTAATCTTTATATGGTAAATAAAAAAGAGCATTATTTTTTGTGAATGACTATAGCTCATATAGATGTTAAATTTTAGGATATTACTAGTCAGCTATCTTTTTCTGTATTGAAATTTAATTTTGTAACATAGTGTGTTTTTGTAATGTGTAGCCAAAACTCAGCAGGGAAAAAAGGCCAATAATATATTTGTATAGTGTGATGCAGTTAAGAAAGTGCTTCATTATCTTTTATTCTGTTTATTATAACTTTGTAGGAGTGATTATTATTGTCCACATTTTTTTAACATGTGGAAACTGAAGCTCATTTCTTTATTGTTAGAGAATGAATCTTGTACATGGTCTTCTGATCGCCTCCCTGGTGATCTATTTATACTTTATAGCTATTCTCTTAAAAAATAGTTTTGGTGTCGATAAATTTTGAAGAACTTGATGAGTTCACAATATGAAGCTGAATTCCAGTTTTGGGGAAGAGTTTCAATGTGTTAACTCTCCTTTTCTTTGCTTTAGTTTGAACACACCACCTGGAACTAAAGTTAAGCTCTCAGGCATTGTTGATGTGAAAAACGGCTTTCTGCTCTTGAATGACTCCAACACCACAGTTCTTGGTGGTGAAGTGGAACACCTTATTGAGAAATGGGAGTTACAGAGAGTAAGTGTAAACTAAGAGGAATGGCTTGGACTTATAAAACACTGCACTCATTTTATTGCATTCTTTTATTTTAAGGGACTTTTCCCATAATGAGTAATAAAATTAGTCCTTTGTGTCAGGGTTGAATAGAATGGAATATGATGATCTTTAGAGAAACCATCTGCCTTTGTCTAAGCATATTCTTCCTCTAAAGAATATAATTTTCAGGTGTAATTTTTCAGTATTCATTACATTTTATACATATTTTAAAAAATTCTTCTTTACTGACAAGTTTCAAAACTGCCATGATACCAGTTATAAGCTATATATATATATAGCTTATATATATATATATAACTATATGTATATGTATATATATAGTATTTGTGCATAATTCTTTCTGCAAAAAACAAGTGTTTGTGCATTTACTAGTGTATGGATATTATGTATGTATATTCGCTTTTTCTACATACACATATGCATGCACGTGGAAACAAGTTAGAATTTTAGTGTAATGAAGGAATTCTTGTTGCACTTGACTTCCTAATTTCAGTAGTTGATGTTTTTCCCTTTTATGTTTACAGTATCTTTATCCTGCTAAGCATGTAGGTTATCTTGTAATTGTTCCTCTGCTTTGCTAATTCTGTTGATCCACTATAGTTAAGTGTCATATCAGTCCCTTGCTCTTCAGTTCTGTTGCTGTTTCTCTGGTTTAGATCTTTAGTATCTCTTGCCTAAGCTACTATAATAGCCGTGTGTGTGTGTGTGTGTGTGTGTGTGTGTGTGTGTGTGTGTGTGTTACTGGGGATCGAACCTAATGACATTCTACCTCTGAGCTACACCCCCAGCTCTATTTTATTTTTTTATTTTGAAACGGTCTCACTGAGTTGCAGAGGGCCTTGCTTTGTTGCTGAGGCTGGCTGCAAATGTGTGATCCTCCTGTCTCAGCCTCCCAAGTCCTGGGATTACAGGTGTGTGCCACTGTAGTAATAGCCATTTTACTGTCCCACTATATATCCTTTCTCCATCTTCTAATTTATTTATGTACTTCTGCTATATTATTTTCCTTTAGTGTAAGTCAGAACATGTCATATACCGCTTCTATTTCAAATGCCTTAATCTGGGTTTCAAAGCTGTCTAAAATCTAGCCCTACTTCCAGTTTACCTGTTCAACTTTCTAAATTCTTTCATATAGATTTTCTTATAGCCAAATAGACTTACTGGACTTACTCTTCCTTTGATTCTGTATGCTTTCTTTAGTTATACTTTTGGATACAAATGATTTTCCTATGTTTATGCCATTCATCCGGATTTCTCTCTCCTAATCCTTGCATGGCCCAATCATCCCATGCTTTCAGACTCACATCAAATGCTTGCTTTTTCACAAAGTAAGGTAGTTATTCCTATATTTAATTCTTGAAACATATTATCTGTATTAACAGTATATTACTTTTAACCTAGCACTAACATTATTTTGTTTTTCATCTCCTTTAATAGATTATAACATTTTTGATACCAGAATTCTTGTTTGTATAATTGTTCAGTTCTACAAATATTTGTTGAACTGTGTGTAAATATGGTACTGGGATCTTGCATCCATTATCTCCTATGATCCTCCTATTAGTCTTGTAAGGGGGCATTATGTTCATATAGATCAGAAAATCGACTTTTAATAACCATTAAATAACTTTGTGATTAGATAGTTTATAGGCGAGTGATGGATCTGAGCAGAATCCTGGACCTTTTTTTTTTTCTTTCCATTATGTCAGAGCAGCCTTCCTCTGTCTCCAGAGTAATAGTCCTGAGACTTATATGTAATAAATATCATAGAAAAATTTGTGGAATGAATAAATTGCAAAGCTAATTACTCTGAGCTGAAATTGATATTCTCATGCCATCTTCAAATCTTTCCTGTTGTCAAGAGTCTAGCAATCTTTCAAGCTTTTGGTATTTTATTATGCATTTCTCTGTCCTATTTTCTTAGTTAGAAAATACCTGTGTTTGGGTAAAGAGACTTAGGTACATTTTTTAGTTACCTATACTTTAGTTATTTTTTAGTACTTACAAATGCTAATGTGCTGCATATTGGGTTGCTATACTGTGCAACACAAGGTACTGTGCTACAACTGCATTGTTTAATTGAAAATGTCACAGAAGAACATAATTCACGGTGGCTTCATAGTTCTACATAATCAGCCAAGTTTATGGACTTTCAATTTCTTAGAGACATCTCACTCATTTCATGTGATCCTTTCATAAGTGATATATTGTATTTTTGTTATCATTAGAGATTATTTAAAGTGCGTTAAAATGTTGTTAATTCAGACCAACACCTTACATAATTTTCTTACATCCTAGCCAGAACCACTTTACTAAAAACCATTAAATCAGTCAAACATTTAAAAGAACCTCCTCACTCCCAACACAAACACACACACACACACACATACACACACACACACTAGTAGTTTGATGTCTTTGAAATGTTTTATTATATGTGTGCACTTTCCCTTCTGAATACCATGTTAATATTTCTTGTTAGGGGGTGATAAAAATTTATGTCTAAAACAGTTTAAAAACATTTTAATATGATTATATTTCTTTTCGGTTTTATAGTTTTTTGATTTGGTAACCATAGCAATGTAGAAAACACAGACAGTATAATTGCTCGAGCAGCTGTCAGGTGTTACACATAGAAATCAAATGTATACATAAAACCATAAATCATAAGAGTTAATTTTGGAAGTAAGGGGAACCCTAAACATTCTTGTAAAATAGGGAAAGGGAGCACTGGGCAATAAACTACATGCAGGTGTTGTAGCTATAGCAAGTTAGTTACAGTACAGTGAAGAAAAGAGAAAAAAATACCCTCAAACTCTGTTTTGTACATTTGTATGGTCCTAGGAGTTCTATAATAGATGTATTGCAAAGTTATTTAGTTCTGTTACATTTTAGTGCTTGCAAATGACAGTTTTTTCTTATTTTTTTAAATTGTAGTACACTATACATACATACAATAGAACATTTTAACCATTTTAAGTGTAAAGTTCACTGGCATTAGTTACATTCAAGTTGTTCTGCAATTATCACTATCCACATTCCAATCTTTTCATCTTTTCAAACTGAAACTCTGTACCGATTAAAAAATAATTCCTGTTCTTCCCTCCTAGTCTCTGACAACCACCATTCTTGAATATTCTAGGTACTTCATGTAAGGGGAATTATATAGTACTTATCTTTTTGTGTCTGACTTCTTTCACATAAGGTAATATCTTCAAGGTTCATCTATGTTGTAGCGTATGTCAGAATTTCCTTCCTTTTTAAGGCTCAATTGTATTCCATTATATACATGTACCACATTTTGTTCATTTGCCCATCGATGGAATTGGTCTCCAGCTTTCCAGCTTTTGGTTATTGTAAATGGTGTATGAACACAGGTGCACAGAATCCCTGCTGTTCAGTTCTTTGGGGGTATCTACACAGATGTGGAATTGCTAGATTATGTGATATTCTCTTTTGATCTTTTTTTGAGGAACTGCCATTCTGTTTTCCACAGTGGCTATACCATTTTACATTCCCACCAGCAGTACACACAGGTTCTGATTTCTTCACATCCTTACCAGCGTTTGTTATTTTGTGTTTTATGGTAGCCACCCTGGTGTGTGAAGAAGAATCTCATGGTTTTCATTGCATTTCCTAATGCTTGTTGATGTCGAGCATCTTTTCAGAGCTCCGTGTTCTCCACTCAGCTTTCTGTGCTCTCTGCCTGCATCATGCCTCCAAGCAGAAAGCCAGAGCTCACTTTCTTTTTTTCTTTCTCTCAAGGACAATACCTGTTGTTCTGTGTCTTAAAACAGTTGTTTCTAGAGGGAGATTAAGTCTGGCTTATGTACCTTCATAAGGGCAGGAAATAGAAATCCTGTAAGATGTCTTGAATTATATAATGTTGTTTAGATATGGTATTATTGGTAACTTAAACGAACTTTTAAAGAAAGTTACATATAAATTGAAATGATTTAAAGCTGTTTGCATGATCTTTTTTTTACATGTAAAAACTGAGGAAAGGAACCCTTAGATAACTTTATGAATTTGTTGTGCTTTTTTAAAAAAATCAGGTAGGTTAATATCTTAAATGAAGGCTGTAAAGAAATGTGGCATTCATGCACAGTATAAGTTAGTCTTTTCTCAATAAAAGGAATGTTTGGTTGTCATTAATCTTACTACTCTTCAGATAATTTCCATGAAATAGGTGGTATTATTTAATTCAGGAACTCTGGGATATCTTCGAAAGTGCACATGGTATTTTTTTTAACTTTGTCACTCTTTTACATTGTATTTTAATTGTAACATTCTAGAATGATAATTATTTAAAATGCACAAAAAGTTTAAAGTTGAGAAGATGTGTTAAATAACAACTTGGTGCTTAAGATACCCGTTAACACCTCAAAAACAATGAATAGGAAGAGTAAATATAGGAAAGGAGTGCTTTTGAAGGTTTCATAGTGCATTTTAGAAGGACTTCATGTGCAGAGGTCTCTTTTGCTAGGAGAATATTTTCTTTCCATTTTCATAATACATTGTTATTTCTCTAACTGAGAATATGGGGAAAAAGAAAACTGATGTTAGTACAGTTTGGAAACTTATTTTTATTAAAGAACAATCATTTGGTTGAATACTTCTTCAAAGTCTATTTAAAACATTTTTAAGAAAATTTTATTTATTTGAAAGAATCTCCATATTATAAACTATAACAATCTGATCTCTTTAAATAATTAGAAATCACTTTTATGAGTATTTTTTCTAATAAATTTTATTTCTAAAAACCTCATTTTGAAGATAATTTCCAGGTCATATTTCTCTGTTAAATTAGAGATTTTAATGTGAAATTCTTGCTGACAAAGTTTACTATCTTTGAATTGATTACTTGTTAAGAACTGTTTTCTCCTTAGAACAGTTTTGTAGATATTTCTGAAAATTATATGTGAACATATATTTTGGTCAGAGGAGATGAGGGAAGAGCCCGTGCATTGTTGCTGAAGTAAGGAAAAATATTTTACATACTATAGTCTGAAATAATTTAGAGAAAGCCTTTTGCCTGTTTCTTATAAGACTCTACTCAAAGCAGTGGATTCCTGGTACAGTATAAATGTTATAAATATGTTTTTGTGATTAGCTTTTGTTTTGTGACTGAGTTTTTTTTGCTTTTGTTTTTCCTTCACAGAGCTTATCAAAACACAATAGAAGCAATATCGGAACTGAAGGTGGACCACCACCTTTTGTGCCTTTTGGACAGGTAAATATTTTCATATTGGCAGATGAGTTTAAATCAGGGAAAAGTAGCCGGGTGATTATTGGCACATGCCTATAATCTCAGTGCTTGGGAGGCTGAGACAGGAGGATCACAGAGTTGAGGCCAGCCTCAGCAACTTAGTGAGACCCTGTTTCAAAATAAAAAAAGTAAAGAGCGCTTGGGTTATATCTAGGAGGTAGAATGTCCTTGGGTTCAATTTCCATTACCCACCCCCCCAAAAAAAAGAAAAAAGTAAATCAAGGAAAAGTGTTTTCATTTGTATGTAAGCTGTGCTTAGCTTTGTGCTAAACTATTTATTCAGAGGTCATGGAGTTGTATGGGAATATAAAGTTTGAGGAATTTAATGATTTTCTTGTTAAGCCAAAGATTTTGAAGCAATCAAGAGACATATTTGACTGAAGAGCAACTAACAACTAATTAGGATATGAGGAAGTTTTTTTTTAAATGGGGAATTTTAAAAAAGACCAAAATATAGCCGGGCGTGGTGGCGCACGCTTGTAATCCCAGTACTTTGGGAGGCAGAGACCGGAGGATCCGGGTTCGCGGCCAACCTCAGCACGCATGCGCGCGCGTGATCTCTCTCTCTCTCTCTCTCTCTCTCTTCCCCCCTCTCTCTCTTTCTCCCTCTCTCTCTCTCTCTACCTAGTGAGGCCCTCTGCAACTTCGTGAGACCCGGTTTCAAAAATAAAGCATAAAAAATAGGGCCGGGGGCATAGCGCGGAGGTAGAACGCCCCTGCGTTCAATCCCCGGTACCGCAAAAAAAAAAAAGACCAAAATATGCCATAATTTCTTCTGATTCTATTCTTTTACCTCAATCCAAATACCCATCTTAGACAGGGACTTAATATTACTTCCAGTTAATGTTTTTTGTTCCACACAATATCCCTGATTTCTTTTCCTATATAAACAAATTTTCCTATTTCCTATTTCTCAACCCCCCCCTTGCTACAAAGTACTACCTTGAGGTAGCTCCTCAGCTGGGCAGTATTCTCAGTCTTCCTCATTGTGCTCTATATCAAAGTATATTCACACCAATGTCCTCCAGCCTTTGCTCTATCCCCGATAACTAAGAGTTATCCCTTTGGCTCCTTGCTCTTGCGATGCCACCAGAGTTGAACTGCTGATAATCTACCTTGCACTTACTCTTGCGTTTTCATCAAGAGTGCTGGCTGAGAGTGAAGGTGAGTTGGGGTCATAAAGGTAGGAAACAGACTTATGTTTCCATAACAAGGTTTATTTTATATTTTTAAAATTTGGTATGGAAAAAGATATTTAGTTGATCAGAAGATAAATGGGTAAGATCAGGTGACTATCATCCTCTTCAAAACCCTTTTTCTAGCAGGGCCTGGTGGCGCACGCTTGTAATCCCAGTACTTGGGAGGCGGAGACTGGAGGATCCAGGTTTGCGGCTAGCCTCAGCTACTTAGTGAGGCTCTCTGCAACTTCGTGAGACCTGGTTTCAAAATAAAGGATAAAAACTAGGGCCGGGGGTGTAGCGCGGAGGCAGAACGCCCCTGGGTTCAATCCCCGGTACCGCAAAAAACCAAAACAAAACAAAACAAAAAAACCTTTTTCTAAGGTCTATTCAAATTAAATTAGAGTTATTCTTGCATTATAACTATTTTTAAAGTATTTTAAAAATATGTTGGCTTAACAAGGAATAGTCATGATAAAAGGCAGTTTGAAGCCCTACAGTATAGTTCATGTGGATGGTATTCTTTCTCCCAGTGTAATAGAAACCCCCAGAATGAAAAGAAAGTGCAAACATTCTATTAACTTATATTTGAAACTGATAAATGACATATTTCTAAGAATTTACCCTTAAATATTTTGGTGATAATATTTTTCTTTCATAAATTACTTGACATAAAAATGACTGTTTCCCTCCCCCAGAGACTTATGATCTAATTATTTTCAAAGGGGGGGCTTAGAAAGTATAAGAAAACATATAGTTTCAATAATATTATTTATTTATAAAGTTTATTCTGAAAAATTCTGTGTAGTGTATTGCAATATTGTACATGGGTTAAAAACAGATAATGCTGGCTCTCTTTGTTAGTATAGGTAGGACGTTTATAGTGCTAAAAATATATTGTTTAAATTAAATGTGTAACACATTTGAGAAGATTTCCTCCTTTCCCTTCTCTTCTTATTGTGGCATGAGAAAAGGTTCATTTTGTAAAGGATTTTTACTGGTAGAATTTAAATGGAAGCCGGGCGTGGTGGCGCACGCTTGTAATCCCAGTACTTTGGGAGGCGGAGACCGGAGGATCCAGGTTCGCGGCCAGCCTCAGCTCTCTTGCTCTCTCTCTCCCTGTCTCTCTCTCTCTCTCTCTCTCTCTCCTTAGTGAGGCCCTCTGCAACTTCGTGAGACCTGGTTTCAAAATAAAGTATAAAAAATAGGGCCGGGGGCGTAGCGCGGAGGTAGAACGCCCCTGGGTTCAATCCCTGGTACTGCAAAAAAAAAAAAAAGAATTAAAATGGAGACCAAAATTCAGGGCTTATTTTTAAGCAGTGAAGACTTTCTTAATTTGTTTTATGAGACTAAAAGTCAAAACTTAAAAAACAACAACTTTGCATTCTGATTGGGGTAGAGGGTATGCTTTTAGCTTTTGGCTTATAAGTTCAGAAACATTTTTTTATATGTTAAAATAACTGTACTTCCTGACTCACATTTGGCTATTGTGGCACAATGTGAAAATTGAGCTCTTAATTGCAAAATCAAATTTAACTCTTTTATGATTAGTATAGACTATTAGAAATCTAAAATTGTGCCGGGCGTGGTGGCGCACGCTTGTAATCCCAGTACTTTGGGAGGCGGAGACCTGAGGATCCCGGTTTGCGGCCAGCCTCAGCTCTCTCTCTCTCTCGCTCTCTCCCTCTCTCCCTCTCTCTCTCTCCCTCCCTCTCTCTCTCTCCCTCCCTCTCTCTCTCTCTCTCTCTCTCTCTCTACTCAGTGAGGCCCTCTGCAACTTCATGAGACC
>PVJS01034868.1:0-21325 GCA_004027185.1 Glis glis
GGGGCATTCTACCTCCAAGCTACACCCCCGGCCCTATTTTTTATACATTATTTTGAAACAGGGTCTCACGAAGTTGCGGAGGGCCTCGCTAAGTAGCTGAGGCTGGCTGCAAACCCGGATACTCCGGTCTCTGCCTCCCAAGTACTGGGATTACAAGGGTGCCCCACCACGCCTGGCCAGTATTTCTTCTTTAAGGGCACTAGTCCTGTCATGAGGATCTCATCCTCCTGACGCATCTAAACCTAATCTCCCAGAGGTCCCACCTCCAGATATCACAGCACCAGGGCAAGGGCTTCAGCACAGGAATTTGGAAGGGGGCACAATTCATTACATAGCATAGCAGCTCAGCATGTCCCTGACTGCCTGGGTAGCACAACACATCTCCTTTTCCCAGCACGAACAGGAAGTCCCAGAGCAAGGTGGCTGCAGCAGAGGACAGTCACTGCTGGGCACCCATCAGACTGATGAGTGCATAATGGTGGGACATGGCTCAGCTTGGCGGGAAGAGGCTCTGGGTCCCTCTGCTGCTCTACTTCCATGGCCGGGCTAGACAAGGGGACCATGCATATTCTGGGACAGATATTTGTATGAACATAAGTCTTCGTTTCTCTGAATTAAGTATCCAGGAATAAAATTGCTGGGTCGTGTGATAGTTGCATGTTAATGTGTGTATGTGTGGTGCTGGGGATTAAACCCAGGGATGTTTTACCTCTAAGCTATACCCCAGTCCTATTTTATTTGATTTGATATTGGGGATTGAACCCAAGGGTGCTGTACCTTCAAGCTACACCCTCAGCCTCATTTATTTATTTATTTATTTATTTATTTATTTATTTATTTTTAAACAGGGTCTTACTAGGTTGCTGAAAGTCTCACTAAGTCACTGAGGCTATGGTCAAACCTGTTATCCTCCTGTCTCAGCCTCCCAAGTACTGGGATTACAAGCATGCACCACCATGCCCAGCTGCTATTTCATTTTTTATTTTGAACAGGGTCTCACAAAGTTGCTCAAGCTGGCCTCGAATCTACGGTCCTCCTGTCTCAGCCTCCCAACTCCTGGGATTACAGGCATGTGCCCATCTAGTTGCACGTTAATTTTTAAAGAAACTAGCCAAATATGGTGGCACATGCCTGTAATCCCAGTACTTAAAAGGCTGACATAGGAGGATCACAGGTTTGCAGCCAGCCTCAGCAATTTAACAAGAGCGAGACCCTGTTTTAAAATTTATAAACAAAATAAAATAGGACTGGGGGTGTAGCTCAGAGGTAGAATGCCCCTGGGTTCAATCCCCAGTACCACAAAAAGAAAAAAGAAACTGCCAAACTGTTTTTTAGAGTGGCCATATCATTTCACATCCCCGCCAGCAATGTACGAATGATCCAGTGTCTCCACACTGCATCTCCACCTGCATTGTTGCTAAGGCTTTTTATGTAGCTATTCTGATGTGTTTGTAGTGATGGCTTATTATGGTTGTACTTTGCATTTCACTAGTGCTAATGAGGTTGAACATCTTTTGATCTTTGGTGAAATGTCTCTTCATGTCCTTTGCCCAGGTTCTAATTGCACTGTCTGCTCTTTTACAGCTGAGTTTTGAGACTTCTTTATATATTCTGGATAATGGTACTTTGTTGGATGTGTGGTTTGCAAATATCTTCTCCCACTCTATAGCTGGTCGTTTCATCCTCTTACTAGGACCTTTCTTAGTGCAAAAGTTTTTAATTTGGATTAAGTACAGTTGACTGATTTTTCTTCTTATGGATTGTGCCTTTGGTGTCAAGTGTAACAACTCTTATTTTGCTCCAAATCCTCAAGATTTTCCTTAAAATTTTCTCTAAAAGTTTTATGATTTTGTGTTTTACATTCATGTCCATGCTCCATTTTGAGTTAATTTTTATATAAGGTGTGAGACTTAGGTCAAGGTTTATCCTCCATTAAATTTATTTTGCATTGTTGTCAAAAATCAATTGAACATATTTGCATGGGTCTATTTTTGGGTTCTCTGTTCTGTTCCTTTGATCTATGTGTGTATTCCTTTACAAATAACATGCAGTTTTGATTACTGTATCTGTATATGAAGTCTTAACGCTGGGCAGGGTGGTGCACACCTGTAATCCCAGTTGGGAGGCCAAGACAGGAAGATCACAGGTTCAAAGCCAGTCTCAACAACTAAGCAAGGCTTTCAGCAACTTAGTGAGATCCTGCTTCCAAATAAAAAATAAAATAGGGATGGGGTATAGCTCAAAGGTAGAATGTAGAATGCCCCTGGGTTCAATCCCCAGCAACACACACACACACAGTGATGAGCATGTACATTTCTGCCTTGTTCCTGATCTTAGGTGGGAAGCATTCAGTCTTTCAGCATTAAGTATATTACTAATTATAGGGGTTTTGTACATGCTCTTTACCAAGTTGAGGAAGTCCCTTTCTAATCCTATTTTTCTAAGAGTTTTTATAGGTGTTGATTTGCTTTTGCTGCATTGATTAATATGATGTGTGGCTTGTCTTCTTTAACTTGTTAATATGACGGATTGCGTTGATTGATTTTCAAATTTGAACCAGGCTTTCATCCTTGGAATAAACTCCCATTGGTCATGGTGAATAATTCTTTTTATATATTACTAAGTTCTACTTGATATTATTGAAAAACAGTTTGAAAAGAATTTTTACATCTTCATTAATAACAGACACTAGTCTGTACTTTTCCATTGTTAATATTCTGGTTATAGTATCAGGGTAATGTGAATTGTATAAAATTAGTTGAGAACTGTTCCCTTTCTTCTATTTCCTGAACTAGATTGTGTCAAATTGGTACTAATTCTTTTAAAAATGAATGAAGTGATGTTGGAAGTCAACAACTATAACTATAGATTTGCCTATTTCTGTTCCTCAGGCCTATCTGTTGTTTGATGCGTACACATATAGGGCCGCTGTATCTTCTTGGTGGGTTGACCCTTCTATTATTGTGTAATACCTTTTCTTTCTTGGGTTCTTTTCCTTGCACTGAGTTCTAGTCTATCTAATATTAATATAGTAATATAGTAATTTTTTATTTTCTTTGGTTAATGTTTGCATGAAATTATCTATATATCTATTTATACACACACATTCTTTTGCTTTCAATCAGCCTATATTGTTATATAAATTTCTCAGTGAGGACATATAGTTGGGTTGTGTTTTTTAATCCATTGTAATAATTTCTTTTAATTGGAATATTTAGGTCATTCATATTTGATGTGATTATTGATATGTTAGGACTTAAGCATGCCATTTAAGTTTTTGTTTTCTGTAGTTTTTCTTTTTTCTTTTTCCTGCCTTCTTGCAGGTTAATTGAACATTTGTTTGATTATCACTTCGATATCTTTCTACTGTTTTCTATTGTTTCTCTTTGTACAACATTTTAGCCAGTTATTCTAGGTATTAAAATATAATATATCACAGATGTGGTGCCTTGCTTAACCTTGAGAGACAAAGTATGTGTGTGGGGGGGGTCAAAGAGCCCTGAGAGGAGAAAGCTATGGGGTAGGGGGGCTTCAGGGAGCCCTAAAACAACCACTGACCACAGACTTCAGTAATTCCCACCTGCTATGTTACAACTGTAATGACATGCCCTGATCACAAGTCTAGCTACATTACAAACAACATAATGTAACCCCCTCATGTCCTTGAGGGACCTGGACTAAGAAAAACCCAGAGGACATGTGCTACAGGTTAACAGCAGAATGGGTATAAAGAGGGTGCCTCCCTCTGCCTAATGCATAGTCTTGTGGGAGCAGTCTCTAGATCTCCCCAAGGCTGGCCACTCTCCCTGGGGGGAGGGGCATTGTTGAGATTACATTCAGGGCTTACCATCCCAGCACTCATACAAATGCAAATGATTTCCTATTAGTAAAACCTGAATGTGTTGGTACTCTTCATTTTGGACATTCTTTTCCAACCTACCTCTGTGCCAGGATAGCATACTACTGGTGTCATTATTTTACCAGTTCAAGTAAGTATAAAAACATTACTTCCTTTTAGGTCTTTTCATCTCCCATTTATTTTTTTAATTTTTACTTATATTTATTTATTTATTTATTTATTTATTTATTTATTTATTTTGCAGTACTGGGATTGAACCCAGGGGCATTCTACCTCCGGGCTACACCCCAGCCCTATTTTTTTATTCTTTATTTTGAAACCAGGTCTCACTAAGTTGTGGAGGGCCTCACTAAGTAGCTGAGACTGGCCGCGAACCTGGATCCTCTGGTCTCAGCCTCCCAAGTACTGAGATTACAAGCGTGCGCCACCACGACTGGCTTCATCTCCCATTTATAAAATAATTATATTAAGTATTTACTCTACATACATTTAGAACCACATCATTACAGTGTTGTAATTTTTGCTTCAATCTTTAAACAATACTTAAAAACTTAAGAGGTTAAGGGAAACCTATTGTATTTTGCCATGTTTTTGTTTATGGTCTTCTTTTTCCTTCTAGATGTTCCAAGCTTCCTTTATTTGTTATTTCTTTTTGTTTAGAAAACTTTCTTTAGCTATTCTTTTAGTGTAGATATGTTGGTGAAAAATTCACTTAGTTTTCCTTCATCTGAGACTATCTGATTTCCCCTTCATTTCTGAAGGATATTTTTGCAGGGTATGGAAATTCTGGTTGATAGTTCTTTTCTTTGAGCACTTGAAAATATGAAAATATGTGCCACTTCTTTCTGCCCTCTGATTTCTGGTGAGAAATCTGATGTAATTCACATTGGATTTTCCACTTACAGTGGTAAAGTGTCATTTTCCTCTGGCTACTTTCAAGATTTTTTTTCCTTTAGTTTTTAGTTTTTTCTTTAGTTTTTACATCATAGTTATGATGTAAGTTGGCATGAGTTTATTTGGGGTCATCTTGTTAGGAATTCGCTCAGCTTCTTGACTCTGTAGATTTATGTAACTTTCCAAATTGGGAAGTTTTCAGCCATTATTTTTTTCAAGTTCCTTTCCACCTCATTTTCTTTCCTTTTCCTTCAGAACTTCAATTATACAATTTTTAGATCTTTTGTTATAGTTCCATAGGTTCCTGAAGCTCTGTTCATTTTCCCCCAGTCTATTTTCCCTCTGTTGTTCAAATTGAGCAATTATTATTGTTCCATCTTCAAGTCCACTGTTTCTTTCCTCTGCTCCCTCCATTCTGCTGTTGAGCTCATCCACTAAGATTTTTATTTCTGTTATTGTATTTTCCATTTCTAAGATTTTCATTTGATTCTTCCTTATATCTTTTATTTCTGTGCTAAGTCTTTCTACTTTTTTCATTTGTTTTAAGCATGTTTGTAATTGCTTATTAAAACATTTTTATCATGGTTGCCTAAAAATCTTTGTCAGACAATTGTACCTCCTCTGTCATCTTGGTATTGGAATCTATTAATGGTCTTTTAAAATTCAGTTTGAGACCTTCCTGGTTCTTGGTATGACAAGTTATTTTTATTGTTTTGGAAAAACCCAGGCACAGCATATAAGAACCATCTGCCAAAGATGGAAGGGACCGTGACCCTAAAGAAAGAAACAGACAAACTGAGCTTGGTGATGCCCAACAGTAATCCCAGTACTTGGGAGGCTCAGATAGGAGGATTACAGGTTTGAGGACAGCCTTAGCAACTTAGTGAGACCCTGTTTCAAAATAAAAAATATTAAAAGGGATGGAGGTATAGCTCAGAGGTAGAACACCTCTGGGTACAATCCCCAGTGAAAGAAGGAAAGAGAGAGAGAGAGAGAACAGAAGAAGAAGAAGAAGAAGAAGAAGAAGAAGAAGAAGAAGAAGAGAGAAGAAAAGAAAAGAAAAGAAAAGAAAAGAAAGGAAAGGAAAGAAAAGAAAAGAAAAGAAAAGAAAAGAAAAGAAAAGAAAAGAAAAAGAAAAGAAAGAAAGCTGGGGATGTAGCTCAGAGGTAGGCCACCCCTGGGTTAAATTCCTAATACCACACATATACTCACAAAAGGAGGAAGAGGAGGAGGAGGAGGAGGAGGAGGAGGAGGAGGAGGAGGAGGAACAGATGAATTCAGGATTGCACAAAGTGCAATTTATTGGTGACTTACAGAAAGAAGCATGCCTTGGGTGGCATCAAAATGGGTGGATCCTCACACCCCAAGGCAGGAGGAAGGGGTTTACTTATTAAGCTTGACAAAATGTGCTGCATCCAATTGGAATGTACCTAGGATTTCTCAAAAACTATTAACACGTTCCAACATCAGTCAAGAAACAGTACAGGCATCAGTGGCCAGCCCAACACGCCCAACTGACTGCCTTAATGACTTTGTTTATCCTATAGGCCTTGAGGTGTCAGGGTCACTTGGTGGTGAAATAGCAGCTACAACTGAGATGGCTGTAGTCATAGCAAGCTGCATCCCGATAGCCTGAGCCTGGACAGTTTTGTATTATAAGACTCTGAAGCTTACTCAACTGGATCTCTCTGATACGACTGCCAGAGTGGACAAGGACCCAGGTGCCCCACTCAGCTCCAGTGACTGCTAGGGTGGGGATCCTCAGTACTACTGGGTGCAGGTAGGAGTTTTAGCCCCCAGGTGTCCCCACTGACACTGTGGTGAGGGTAGCATCATTACCTCTGGGCCACAATGAATGCCATGATGCTCCAGGATTAAAACAAGCTTTTCCCAATTATAAAGAGCCCCCCCCCAAACATCTTCATGCTTCTACTATTATTTTAGAGACTTGCTGTTCTGTTCTCCACCCCAGCGGGATATCCCGCAGGACACCACCACACACTGCAATGACAGGGATAGCGGCGATTCGCACTTGCATAGCCTGTGACAGTTTACACAATGCTCTCTTGTACATTCGGACATTCAATCTTCACAACAGTCAGGTAAGGTCGGCAGAACTGGTATTATCATGTCCAGAGCTGACATTTAGCCGGCACACAAGGGCACAGTTGTACTGGCTGCTAAATTAACAAAATACTTCTGAAAAAGCTGCGAAGTCCCCAAATGCCCCCTCCCCTTGCCCCTTTCCCTTGCTATGACACTGCAGCTAGAAGGTTAATGCTGTGCCCAAATGAGGACCTTAGCCGCTAGCAGATTGGTTGATCAAATGTTCAATTATCACATCTTAGTCTTGTACTCACGGGACACTGAGGCTTCATGGGGAACCAAAGGCCCTGATCTTTCCTGAGCCAGAGTGGACACAAGGCAGCAGGGCTGCACCCCCTCCAAGGCCACACCAAATGCCCCGTTCACTGCTCCTGCCTGTGCTTTGTCACAGGCCTGTCCCCAAGTGACCTGCAGTGCCCACAATGAAGCCTTCTCCTCAGCCTCACCCCATGGTCACTCTCCCCCTCTGAACCTCCTTTATGACATCGCACTGAGCACTACACACACCAGGTTTTGGGGGAGCAGAGGGGACGGGGAATCTATTAAGAATAACACATGCAAGTTTTATATTTTCCCCAAAGATCATTAAGAGAAGGACCATGTCTTAAAATCCCAAATCGGCTGGCAGTATACTGGGCATATATGGTTCTCTAAAACCCGTATCAAATATTGTCAGGGTGTGTGTTTGGGGGGGCACAGAGCACAGGGCGCCAGGTAGGAGGAGCCATCGCCCAGGTTCCTGCCCGCCCCCTTCTCTGCAGCCTTGCCACCCACATCAAGTCGCACACACATGTACATGCCTGTGAAAGCAGATCTGAAGACTGAAGTTATTACTCCCTGCCCTTGAACATCTAAGGAAAGACTTCCATTTGATAGTTATACAATTGGAGTGCACTCATTCCCCATACAGTTTCTTAGGGTTTCTGTGCGTGTGTGTTACTAGGGATTTAACCCAGGGACATTCTACTTCTGAGCTACATTCCTGCCCTTTTTATTTTTGTATTTATTTTTTAATTTATATTTTTAATTTTTAAATTTTGAAACAAGGTCTTGCTAACTTACCCCACACTGGCCTCAAATCTGCGATCCTTCTGCCTCAGCCTCCCAAGTACTGGGATTGCAGGCATGCACCATTGCGCCTGGCTGGGTCTATATATTTTAAAAAATGAATTAAAAAAGAATGACTTAGACTCTGATAAGGTATGGAAAAGGAAGGCTTCTAAGCAGAGCTCTTCCCTCTGCCTGAGGAGACCTGAGGGACAGGTTGCTGGGAGGATAGACAGCCCAGTGGCACAGGGTGGAGGGCTCTGCAGGGCACTACGCAGGTCTCTCTTAGGACAACACGGTTGTCTTCAGAAAGCACTGCGTGGAATCCCGTCAGTTTTCTGAGGGTAAAGGCATACCCATACAACCCGGGTCTGGAATTGTACCAGTCAGCACTCACAGCCGTGATCTAACACCCGACACACTAAACTTAGAGGAGGGAAGATTTTTATGGGTCTGAAAACTTCAGTCCATATATATGGTACATTTACACTGGCTGCCAAGCAGGAGCCAGGGCTACAGGTCCTCAGGGCATGATGGCAGGAAGCAGAGAGCAAGGGAGGGGGTGAGGGACACATATCGTCCCCAAGGCCACACCCCAGGAACCCGCTTTCCATCTTGCCCTGCCTTCAGAGGCCATACCCCCTGGGACCTGCCTGCAGAGCATGAGTCCAAGGGACATTTTACTTTCAAACCATAACAGGGATGACCCTGGTTTAGAGGAGACGGTCGCTCATTTCTGAGGCCTGACAGTCTGGGCTAACCCGAGACATCTGCCTGCCTATCCGTCTCTGCCTGCGGGCCTCCACCTGGGCTGAGGGCCTGCGCCCTGCTCCCTGGGGCCTTCTTCTACACCCCCAGAAGGCTGCTCTTTTAAAGAGCTTAGAGGGGAAAACACATTTGCTCCCTTCCTGGGATCAGAAACCACTTGTTGGTGGCCAGGGCTGCACTTTGGCCCATGGTTTGGTCTTGAGGACTCTGTGAGGTGGAGCGGAGAGTGAGAGGATTAGAAATGACGAGAAAGGAGAAGAGGCTGGAGAAAAGGGAGTGAGAAAGAGTCTGCCAGGCCTGCCAGCCTGGGCCACACCGGCCCGTCGCCCATGTGTCAGCAGAGGCGCCTGGCAGGGACCTGCAGACGGGGTGTGTGGATGGGGTGGCTCGGTGGTGCTTCCTGAGCCCAGTGTCTCCGTGGTTGCTTTTCTAGGACTTCCAGGTAAGAAAACAACCCGAGGCATAAAACCTGCTGTCCCTTTGCTCCTGTCTGAGTGAAGAAGGTGGCAAGAACATATGTGTGCTGTGGTAGCAAGAGCTGTGACAGGCCAGAGGGGCGGCCCTGAGGGGCTGGGGTCTTCAGGTGCCCCTAGGCACTGCTTCCCATTAACCACACCTTGTGGCTGCGTCTCTCTCTCTCTCTCTCTCTCTCTCTCTCACACACACACACACACACACACACACACACACAGCCACACTCTAAGCCCCCTTTCCTCTGAACTCTGCCTGTGTGAAGGGTGAGTTTAGAAGCTCAGCTACATTTTGAAATTCACCTCAATCATTCTGCCCGGATCATCTACATTCACAGGCCATTTATTATTGGTTCTATCCGTCTATCCATTCTACATTTATTATTGGTACTGGGGATTGAATTCAGGGAGGTTCTGCCTTTGAGCTACACCCCCAGCCCTATTTTATTTTTTATTTTGAAACAAAGTCTCGCTAAGTTGCTGAGGTGGGCCTCCAACCTGCAATCCTCCTGTCTCAGCCTCCTCAATACTGGGAGTATAGATGTGCACCACCTTGCCCCGGCTGAGGCTCTTTAAAGCCAGGTGAGTAGTGTAAGCGACTGGCTTTTGTGTCCTTCATCCCACCTGGAGGGCCTGGGCCTCGCCCTTCTTTGCTCAGGATTCTCACGTTTGCTCTTTTCCCGTGGACTCAAGTTATGAGAATTTTGTTTTCTGTGAGCATCATTGTGGGTGGCTCAAATGCCCCCCCAAAAAGTGAGAAAACAAAAACTGAATCTCTGAGATTTTTTTTTCCTATTGAAAACATTTCATCCCCCAAGGGCTGATGAGCTCTGAAGAAAGTCGTTTCCCCAAAGATAATTATGTCTTTAAGAAAACTGCCGCATTGGGTCTGGATTTGCAGTGCCCAGGGAGTTATTTTATGAAGGCCACACCCGCTGTTTTATTGCCGGTGCACCCCAAGATTCTGGTGTCCAGGAGGCACCCCGCCTCCCTCCGCACAAGGCGAACACCTCAGCTGCTCTGAGCAGGAGGCATGGCTGGCCAGGTGGGAGAGCGCCCTGGAATGGAGACCGCTCTGTCCCCACCCAGGAGTGGGCGGCCCCCTGGAAAAACAATACCCTCTTTCTTGGGAGGCAGGTGGTTGCATTGCGACACAGAAAGGAGGTGAGCCCAGTGTGAGAGGCTGTTCTAGAAATGGAAGGAAATGTATTTCCAGAGGGAAGGCGCCAACTGAGGGCTGTGGATGTGCCCGGCCTTCCTGCCACTGCAGGGCTGCGGGCCAGCAGGCACACTCCAACACAGCAGGACGGATTGTCAAATATCACAACACGGCTTCCGAGTGGCCGAGAGCAGCTGTCCCCAGCCTTCCCACGTCGCCAGCCACCCGGCCTACCGTGGAGGCCCCTGGACCCTCCACAGCCCAGCTACTGGGGATTCCTGTCGGGGCCCTCTGGGAACCTGCTCTTCCTGGAGGGGCTGGGACTGCCAATTCTGATGATTAAATATTTTCAATCCCATCTCCTTCATAAGCCTGCCCCACCCCACCGCCCAAATAGGCATTAACTGCTCCTCTTAAGAAATCGGATAGCAAACTGCTTACACTGTGGGCATTTTCCACATTCCTCAGTGCTATTCCTGTAAAATGTGGTTATTTATATGTAGGCCAGTCTCCCCCTTTTATTTACTTTTTGGTACTGGAGATTGAACCCAGGCATTCTACTTCCGAGCTACACCCCCAGTCCTTTCTTATTTTTTACTTTTTGAAACAGGATCTGAGGGTCTCACTAAGTTGCTGAGGCTGGCCTTGAACCCGTGATCCTCCTGTCTCAGCCTCCCAACTACTAGGATTACAGGTGTGTGCCACCATGCCCAGCTTAGTCTCCCAGCTTTCTAGTGACCCTTCCCAGGGCCCATGTACCATTCACCAAGGGAGCCCAGCGCTTCACACATAGGAAATACCACATAAGCATTTGCGGTAGTGGTGTGAATTAGGTTGGCCTGGAGGTAGAAAGACATGAGAAAGACGTCCCATTGAGACCAGGGGCGTGCCTGCATGTGGACTGGCAGATCTGCCATCTTTGCTGATCTGAAGGTAGAGAATGAGGACAGGTTTGGGTGGAGCTGGGGAAGCTGCAAAGCAGGACCGCCTGGAATCACAGCCGCCTGACGGGAGGCATGGCGGGCCTCACGGGCCTCTCCCAGGGCTCCGCTCCCATCGCACTGCCTGTGGGAAGTTTTAACTTCTGCCCATGGAGACTGAAGGAAAGAGATTCTGTGCGCTTGTCCATGAGGCTCATGGCCCAAAAAAGGCCTCTAACTCAACCTTCTTCCCCACAATGGAAAAAACAACCTAGGGCTGGCCTCTCTTTCCAAAACCCCCTGGACAGTGATGCCACCCACCAACCAGGAATGCTGAGCCAACCCAAAAGGGGTGGAATCCTGCCCTGCTAAGGCTCCCCCAGCTCGGCTCTGCATGTGCAGAAGTGGGCCTGAGCGGAACACAGACAGAGGATGTCTGGAGACCCACCCCAGACCTAGGTTTTGTGGAATCTCAATCTTATTTGATGTAGGGAGACGTGTGTGTGTGTGTGTGTGTGTGTGTGTGTGTGTGTGTGTGTGTTTGGGGGGTTCTGGATTGAACCCAGGGGCATTCTACTTCTGAGCTATACCCCCAGAACTATTTTATTTTTTATTTTGTGTTTTTATTTATTTATTTATTTTTTGTGGTACTAGGGATTGAACCCAGGGGCATTCTACCTCCAAGTTACACCCCCAGCCCTGTTTTTTATTCTTTATTTTGAAACAGTGTCTCACTAAGTTGCGGAGCACCTCACTAAGTAGCTGAGGCTGGCAGCAAACCCGGATCCTCTGGTCTCAGCCTCCCAAGTACTGGGATTACAGGCGTGTGCCACCACACCTGGCTTATTTTTTATTTTGAAATAGGATCTCATTAAGTAACTCTGTGCTGGCCTCATACCTGCAATCCTCCTTTCTCAGCCTCTCAAATTCTGGGATTACAGGCATGCGCCACCATGCCTGGTTACGAAGGGGACACTCTTTAAGAGAAAAAATACAGTGGGATATGGAACGATATTCACCAAGGGCTGTGTGCATGTATGTTTGTATCACTTTGAATCTCATTATGATGTATAATTACAATGCACCAATAAAAGTATAAAAATAAAAAAGAGAAAGAATATAAAATTGCAAACACAAAATGAGGCACAGGGCTTTGCAAGGAGCCCACATGAAGAAGGGGTCTGAATGTTACCCTTCTTGAGCTTCAGAACACATGAACCTTTGCTGTAAATTCATCAAAAGCAGGAAGAGGTATGTATGAGTTTCTTGGGGCTGCTATAACAAACACTACGACAAAAAATTTTTCTCTCACAGTTCCAGAGGTCAAAATCAAGGTGTCAGCAGGGCCATGCTGCCTATGAAACTAGTAGGGATCCTTCCATGCCTGTTTCTAACTCCAGGTGGCCGACTGGTGGCCTTTGGTGTTCCTTTGCTTGTGACTAAATTCAATCTCTGTATGTGTCATCACATATCACCTGCTATTCTCCCTATGTGTCTTCCTATGTCCATCTTCTCATAAAGACACCAGTCATATTGGATGAAGGCCCTCCCTTCTTCAATATGGCCTCATCTCAACTAATGGCATCTGTAATTCCCTTGTTTCCTGTAAGGTCACCTTCTGAGGCCCTGGGTAAGGACTGTGACAGATCTATTTTGGGGGGTGAGGAGGGCACAATTCAACCCACCGCAGGTGGTAGAAGGGGAGGGGGCAGTAGTAGCCATGGTAGAAGCAGTTGGAGCCATTCTGAAACCTCAGGGGTGGGAGATGCCCAGTGGCTGCTGTCTGGATGGGAACACGTTCCTGCCTCTCTGCAGACACCCTACTGGCCGGAGGCCCTGTCGTTTCATCTTTGCTGTTGGTTTCTTTACACCCACAGACTCGTAGCTTCACAGTGCTGGATCCAGAGAACCTTGGCGGTTTACACCCACAGACTCGTAGCTTCACAGTGCTGGATCCAGAGAACCTTGGCGGTTTCCAGCTAGAACCATTATGCGGTCCCATGGATGTGGATGAAGCACATGCTGGAAGGAGACCCACAGAACACAGAACACAGCACAGGAATGTTCTACTCACTGGTGCAGGAGACTCCACAGTCAGGAGAAACACCATGAATGAAGACTCACCCCCAAAACACCACCCATGCGCATCCCGAGCCACAGAACCCCAAAGGCTAACTCAGATACTCCCGAGCTGAGAGACAGGACAGGTAAACAGGTAGTTTAAGCGGCGGGGAATCGGGGCTGGCCTGCATCACTGTTCACTGTTTTCTTTGCTCTAAGAGATTTGCCTTCTTAATCATGTTTTGCTTAATCTCCAAAATGAATTTGCACGCTGTGAGCTCATGGCAAGACAAGGACTAGGGCCAGCCTGACACATTCTGGGCGGCAGGGAGAAGCCAGGCTGGGATTACAACTCCCAGATCATCAGAAAATGGGCCACGTACATTTGGTAAACCCGGTCCTGCCCAGCAAGGTCAGCCTGGGGCTGGCCTGTTGCTTCAGCCTTCTCATTAATTAATGTCAGAGGTGCCAGGCTGTTCTCAAAGGATCACACTCCAGTGAAATACCCCTGGCATGCAAACGGTTCCCAACATGGTTCTTCCATGCTGAATAGCAGACCCCTCACGCACAGTCAAGGACAGGAAGCCGGTCTGGTTGCATGAACTTCCTGGCTGTTTGTATTCTGGATGAAGAAGTAACATCAAAAGGGAGATTTGATTGTATTTGTGCTTGAGGCCCTGGGATGCAGCTCCTGGGCTAGTCTGTTGTGCTAAGAGCGTGCCTGTGCTCGCTGAGCAAGGCAAGATAGGCTATGGGCTAGCCCAGCCCACACCGGACCCACAGGTAGAAGTGCAGGTTCTCTGCCCTGTGATGGTACCTTTTCAGACCCTTCGAAGCTAGGTGTGGTGGTAAGCACCTGTAATCACAGTACTCGGGAGGCTGAGACCTGAAGATTGCAGTTTCAAGGCCAGCTTTGGCAACTTAGTGAGGCCCTCAACAACATAGGATGACCCTGTTTCAAAAATAAATAAATATAAAAAGGGCTGGGGGTAGCAGGTACAGTGGTGCACACATGTAATCCCAATATTTCAGAGGCTGAGATAGGAGAATCACAGGTTTGAGGTCGGCCTCAGTAACTTAGAAAGGCCTTCAGCAACTTAGTGAGATCCTATTTCAAAATAAAAAATGAAATAGGGCTGGGAATGTAGCTCAGAGATAGAACACCCCTGGGTTCAATCCTCAGTAACACACACACACACACACACACACACACACACACACACACACAATCAGTGTTTGCCCCCCTGCCTCTGAGTCCCCAGACCTAAGCCTTGCCTCTGTGTGGAGCAAATTTCTCTGCCCCTGTGCTCAGCAGCAGTCCAGCAGAAAGCAGTCCTGCCCCGGGCTCAGCCCCCAGGGAGGACCCGCACCAGGGCGGCCACAGGTACACACACTGCTGCCTTCAAAGGCCCAACAGGTGGGGCCCCAAGAGAAGCCTGTTCTCTGCAGCTGTCACCACACTGGTCTTGAGACAAGTGCTTGCAATGTGGTGGCAGAAAGCTACTCTGTGACCGCTTCATATGCATCACCTGACTTTGGGACGTTCATTTATCCTACCCAGCACTGCCAAAGCACTGAGAGCTGAAAACAGCTATGAAAGAATTCATACGTGACCCACAAGGACCTGTCTGTTCTTACTCTTGTTTGTAACACAGTTATTAGTACAGTGTCCACTGCAGAAGAGGCCCTATTGGAGTTTTTAGTTAGATGAACAACTAAATAAATTAATATATGACACATTAAGATAAAAGGCATGGTAGCGCGGTGTGGTGGTGCACACCTCTAATCCCAGTACTTGGGAGGCTGAAACAAGAGGATCACAGGTTCAAAACCAGCCTCAGCAACTTAGCGAGGCCCTCCACAACTTAGCAAGACCCTGTTTCAAAATAAAAAATAAAACGTGCTGGAGGTGTAGTTTGGAGGTAGAATGTTCCTGGGTTTGATTCCCAGCACAAAAAAAAAGAAAGAAAAAAGAAAAGAAAAGTTGAAAGGTATGGAAAACTGAGCTGGAAGAATCCTGGTGAACTAGAACAATCCAGGAAGGCTCCATGGAGGGGAGAGACCCCGCTGGCAGCTGAGGCCCCATGGAATTTAACCAAGTAAGGAGAGAGACAAAGCAGAGCCA
Organism: Glis glis; assembly: GCA_004027185.1. NCBI lineage: Eukaryota > Metazoa > Chordata > Mammalia > Rodentia > Gliridae > Glis > Glis glis. Next base: position 15,410 of record PVJS01034868.1, read on the forward strand.
TTCCTGTCAGCCACCTTGGGAGAGACAGGGCTGTGCTGCTTGGGAAGTTGGGGCTCAGTGCATTAAAAATAAGCATTATTTTCCATGGGACCAACTAGACCCTGAAGTGGAATTTTTAGGAATTTAAGGCCAGAGAGCACAGGCTGCAGGTGGAGGCCAGATGACAGCAGGTCAGCTCTCATAGAAGTTTCCCCTAAGGAAACTCCTCAGCACACCACCCACTCCCAAGTCCCATCGCAGTCCCCCCGCAAGCTGGCCCATGCCACACGCAGGGCGCCACCATGCACTGAGCACGCTCCCTGCGAGGACAGACAGCAGGACAGACACAGACCCCGCTGTCCTCCTGCCTGAATCTTCCTGCAAGGAAGACAGATAACAAGCAAGTAAGGAGAGCAACTGCCGGTATGACAGCACAAAGGACGCACGAGAGGATGTGTGCGACAAGGGGAGGGGCGGCAACTGGAGACATGATGGTTGGTCAGGGAAGGTGGCTCTGAAGAGGTGACATTTGAGCTGGAAACTGTAGGTAAATTCATGCCGAAAGACTACAAGGAAAACACAGCAAATGAAGTTTTCAAGTTGTATCAACTAGAAGCTGAGATTAACTGCCATTAACGAGGACTATTTCTCTCACATTAAGTAAGTACAGAGGTAGACAGTTCCAGGCTAGTATAGTAGCTCATCAGGGGCCCAACTCTGTCCTTCTGATCCACCATTTCTAGCACCTGACTTCTAGTTATATGGTCACATCATAGCTCAAGATGACTCCATCTGTAGTCAAGGCAGGAAGAAAAGAAAGAAAAAGAGGCAATGGGGGCACTGCTTAGTTAGCTGTCTCTCTTTAAAGGCACTTTCCTCAGCCAGGCGTGGTGGTCCATGCTTGCAATCCCAGTACTTGGGAGGCTGAGACAGGAGGATCACAGGTTCGAGGACAGCCTCAGCAACAGACTCTCATCAACAGACTCTCATCAACCTAGTGAGACCCTGTTCCAAACTAAACATAAAATAGGGCTGGGGGTGTAGCTTGGAGGTAGAATGCCCCTGGGCTCAATTCCCAGTACCACAAAGAAAATAAAATTAAAAAATAATAAACAAAGGCACTTTCCTGGAAATTCCACCCAATGAGTTCTCATTTACATATCTCTAACCAGAACTTAGTCTCATGGCCACAGCAAGATTCTAGGGAGGCAGAAAGATGTGATCTCCTACCTGGGAACTCTGTCACTGAGGTACTGGGTAGCTAACTAGTCATCTCTGCCACCAGAGAGCAAAAGATACTACCACGCCAGACCCCAAGAGCACGTGCTTCGGTTGACAACACCGAGGGGATAGAATTTTAAATGCAGCCACCTCCGCACATCCATACTGAGGGCAGGAAGCAGAAGTCTGAGGCTGGCTGCTCCCCACCCACAGGGCCCACCCTCACTCTCCCCTGGCTCTGCCTCCTCCTATCCATGTCATTTAGACACATTCTCTTCCTGAACAATGAGAACTGAGTGTTTTTATTTTTAAGTACTTGTAGTAGGTGTAATAGTGGCCACCCAAAGGTATCACATCTGTATCCCTAAAACATGTAGACATCATCTTATTTGGGGGGGGGGGAAGAAAGGTCTTTGCAGATGTGATTAAATTAAGGAATTTTGAGATGAGATTCCCCTGGATTATCCAAAGTAGCCCTAAATGCCACCACAAGTGTCCTTATAAGAGAAGAAAAGGGACTTTTGAGAGACACACAGAGAGGTTGTAACATGACCACAGAGCTGAGATAGGAGTGATGTGGCCACAGGCCAAGGAATACCTGGAGAACGATGGCCCTGCGGCACCTTCGTTTTGCACTTCTGGCTTCCACAGCAGTGAGAGAGGCATTTCTGTTGTTTCAAGCCCCGCTCCCTTTACAACAGCACCAGCAAGTTAACGTAACAGTGGACCAGCCTAGGGGAAATGCCCAGTTAGAGGCACATATAGTGGATTCAAGTTTTGTTTTTTCGGAGCTAAGGATTGAACCCAGGGCCTCACACATGCTAGGCAAATATTCCACCACTAAGCTACACTCTACCCAGCCCAAGAATTAAAAGCTAAATTAAATAATGGGAAAACCAGCAGAAACTGGAAAATAGATCAGATTCATATGAGAATATAATGATTTCAATTGAAGCAATAGAAGAAATCTCAAAGAAAAAAATGTGCGAATTTAGACAGAAAGCTGCAAGGCTTCTATAATAAAAATGATAAAACTAAATATTTAAAGCTTCTATCATGTGACAAAAGAATATAAAATTTAAATACACGAGGAATTCATTCAAATTTATGAGAAAAAAAAAACAAGTAGGCCCTAACAGAAAAACAGAAGTATGTGAATGATTCTCGCCATCAGAAATTCAGTGAATGTGCACTTAACATCATAATAAAAACAGCTTCTTTTTATTGCATCAGGCTGTTTGTTGTATTCTTCCTAAACACCGTCTCGAGTCCTCCACAAATTCTGCGAGCTAGCTGTTATTATCTCTATTTTATAGGTGAGTAAAACGAGGCCAGGAGTATGGACAGAGCTTACGGAGATGGAATTTGAACTTAAGCCTGTGGAAATAATTATACTTGCAGTTTATCCTTCATTTATTAAACTAATATTCATTTTATTTCTACTCTGTAGGACTAGACAGCATGCTAGGATTGAGGATATTAAAGATGGATAAAAAGAACCAGGTGTGGTGGTACAGGCCTGTAATCCCAATACTTAGGAGGCTGAGACAGGAGAATCACAGGTTCGAGGCTAGCCTCAGCAACTTAGTGAGACCCTGTTTCAAAATAAAAAGGGCTGGGGGTATAACTTGGAGGTAGAATGCCCCTGGGTTCAATCCCCAGTAGTGCCCACGCACATACGCATACATAGATAAAATACCTATAGGGCTGGGGATGTGACTCAGTAATAAAATATTTGCTTAGCATGTGCAAAGTCCTAGGTTCCATCCCCAGCACTGCAAAAACAAACAAAAAAATAAACAAACAAAAACAAATGCTTTCATTTCCTTGGAGTCATGGGAAGTGAGGGAGCAGGTAGACAGGAGCCAGAAGGCCTGGGATCGGCATGGATCAGAGCAGCACCTGCTGGAGACGCCCATCTGCAGTGCTAACCATCCAGCAGCACCAGGCTGCAGTGTCAACTTTCAAAAGCAAGTTTGCAATTATGAATTGCAGGAGCAGGAGCCCAAAACATTATTAATTCCCTTTGACTTAGTAATTCACGCCTGGGAATGTATTTTAGTAATTCAGAAAAAGAGAAAAGAACTATGACAGTATAGATTTTTATTTTTTTGGTGCTGGGGATTGACCCAGGGGCATTCTATCTCTGAGCTACACCCCCAGCCCCATTTTATTCTTTATTTTGAAACAGGGTCTCATTAAGTTGCAGAGGGCCTCACTAAAAAGCTGAGACTGGCCACTAACCTGAGATCCTCCTGTCTCAGCCTCCCAAGTACTGGGATTACAAGCATGCACCACCACACCCGGCTGATAGTATAGATTTTATTTTTTTAAAATATTTATTTTAAGCCAGGCATGGTAATCCCAGTACTTGGGAGGCTGAGACTGGAGGATCGGGGTTCGGGGCCAGCCTCAGCTACTTAGTGAGGACCTCTGCAACTTAGTGAGACCCTGTTTCAAAATTAAGAATAAAAAAATAGGGCTGGGGGTGTAACTCGGAGGTAGAAGTCCCCTGGGTTCAATCCCCAGTACCGCAAAAATTTATATATTTACTTTATTTTTGCAGGGCTGGAGATGGATCCAGGATTTCTCACATGCTAAGCACTCTGCCACGGAGCCACATCCCCAATCTTGTAACATTTTTAAAATAACAATAGGAAGCTGAGCGGAGGCCAGAGGCACTTTGAGACATCCTGGGATTGACTGATAAACAGGACTGGGGATAGAGGTTCAGCAGGACTGAATTCCATGAAGCCCTGGGACTCTCCCTTCGCCTCTGCCTCTGAGTCACAGGTTTAGTCTGTCCTGGTCCCAGCAGGTGTCTCTGTGACCAGCTTTGTTTCTGGCAGAGTCTGTAGACACAGAAAAATGTCAAACATGAAGGGAACATGTTTTAATAGATCATGGTAGATAAACATGGTGAAATACTGTTTGACTGTTTTTTAAAAAAAGATAATCTGGAAAGCTATGTCAAAAATTGCAAAAAAATGTTTCACAGGAGAAACACCTGGATGACCCACAGGAGAAAGATTTAATGGAAGGCGGTAGAGCAGTACAATGGAACATTATAGTGGCTATTAAAAAGGCCAGTTATGAAAACCATGTAAGGACATGGAAAATGTGGGTTATTATAACACGTACAAATGGCTGAATAGAGAATCATGTGAACAGACTATAAAAATTCTATTCCTCAAGTGATCTAAATTCCTTATTTATAACATTTGGTTAGGTAGATTTTTTTGGGATGGAACCCAGGGCCTCATCAAATACTAGGCAAATGCTCTACCATTGAGCTGCCTTCCCAATCCTCAAGTACTCTATAATGAAGATTTATATATCTTTTTTACAAATTTTTTTCAGTGGTGGGAATTGAACCCAGGGCCTTGCACATGTGAGCCAAGCAATTTACCACTGAGCTACATCCCCAGCCCCAAAGATGCATATATCTTATGTAATTCTTATGTCTTATGAACTTTGATCATTATAAAAATGGAATATATGCGAATAGAAACTATATGCAAATTACCTTTAGTTTTGGTGGAATAAGTGATTGAAACTTAAATTTTAGTGTTTTTTTTTCAGTAAATGAACAAAGTTTTGAAAAGAGAATACATTTCAAAATTAAGAGAATTCTTCAACACCAGAAGAGAATGCATATTTCTTGTGCATCTTGAAAAAGCATCGTTCCAGCATCAGTCTGGTGGTAACGGGGGAACGAGCCAGCTGTATGCCAGCTATGGTGATATTCTGCTTCCAGGCCTGTGGCGGATCACCGGTAGGTGCCAGCTCTCACGATGCTCTGTCCTGCAGGCAGCAGATCTCCTGATGCTCTGTCTCCAGCCCTGTGGTGGATTCCCAGCCGAGATGGCCACCCGCAATTCCTCCCCCTAAGCTTGAGCTGGCCCTATAACTCTTTTTGGCAGTAGCACATGGTGGAGGTGGCACTGACTTCTGGGTCTGGGTTTTAAGAACCTCCTACGCCTGTTTTTGCCCTCCTAGAAGCCAACTGCCCTGTAAACAAATCAGACTGTCCTGCCAGAGAGAGAGAAGGAGGTGCTGGAAGGGAGAGGGTTGAACTCACCAGCCCCCGGCTATTCCATCCACCCAGCCAAGGTGCCAGACATGTGAGCAAGCTATCCTGGATCCTCCAGTGCCAGTGGACGCACCCCAGCCAAGACTATGTGGGGCAGAGATAAGCCGTCTACACTGCACCCTGCTCCAATTGCAGAAGGTTAAGCAAATAAGTGTGTGTTGCTGTTTTAAGTCCCTAAGTTTTGGGGTGTTTTGTGATATAGCAATAGCTAACTGAAACGACCCTAAGCTTCAAAAGACTGAAAAACTCTGGAACAAGGTCTGAATCTCCTCTGGCTTTGCATCCCCTCCCCTGCACAAAGCCTGGCACTTTATAAATGTTGGGGGGATGGAATCAGAAGAGAGAAAGAGAAAGAGAGACTGAGGAATGACGCCGCACAGGCACAATAATAGCTGAAGTGTATGGAGCATCTTTGCTGTATACTGGCTCAGCTAAGTCTCACCACCGCACAGTTGAAACATGGCAGAGAGAAGACAGCTAACTCCATCCAAGGTCAATGATAAGATGTTTAAACCCAGGCAGCCTGAGCCCACGCAGGCAGCTGTTCTGTTATGTTAAACAATGTGATGAAGATTAAGGAGTCTAAGTGCTGGCTCTTTTTTTTTCTTTTTTTTTTTTTTTTG
>PVJS01034869.1:0-21323 GCA_004027185.1 Glis glis
TCACCATCATCATCATCACCATGGCCATATCATCTTCATCATCACCATCACCACCATCTTCATTATCACATCACCTTCATCATCTTCATCACCACCACCGTCGCCATTACCACCATCATCACCACCATCATCACCATGACCAGATCACCACCACCATCACCATCACCATGGCCATATCACCTTCATCATCACCATCACCATCATCACCATGTCCATATCATCTTCATCATCACCACCATCACCATCACCACCATCACCATCACCACCATCATCACATCACCATAACCATATCACCTTCATCATCACCATTACCATTATCACCATGCCCATATCATCATCATCACCATCATCACCATGGCCATATCACCTTCATCATCACCATCATCACCATGGCCATATCTTCATCACCACCATCATCACCATGACCACCATCATCACATCACCATAACCATATCACCTTCATCATCACCATCACCATCATCACCATGGCCATATCATCTTCATCATCACCATCATCACCATGGCCATATCTTCATCACCACCATCATCACCATGACCACCATCATCACATCACCATAACCATATCACCTTCATCATCACCATCACCATCATCACCATGGCCATATCATCTTCATCATCACCATTACCATCATCACCATGACCATATCACCTTCATCATCACCATTACCATCATCACCATGACCATATCACCTTCATCATCACCATCAGCATCACCACCATGGCTATATCACCTTCATCATCACCATCACCATCATCACCATGACCATATCACCTTCATCACCTTCATCACCATGACCATATCACCTTCATCATCACCATGACTACATCACCTTCATCACCCTCACCATTACAACCATCATCACCACCATCATTTTATCATCTCCATCACCACACCACCATCATCACCATCATCTTATCACCTTCATCTTTATCACCACCATGATCTTCATCATCACCCTCATCACAACCACCATCACCACCACCTCTGTCACCTCCACCACCATCATCTTCATCCCCATCATCTTCACCACTGCCATCACCATCCTCTTATCTTCATTGTCATCCTTGTTGACGTCATTTTGTCATCATTGCTGGCCCCATCATACTCACCCAGATTCCTGGTGCAGCCCTGCGTGAGAGACTTCCTAGAGCACACCGGGCTGGTGTGACACACTCCTGAAGGAACGGCGTGAGACAAGCCAGGCAGAGCGGGCGTGGGCCGGGCCGGGCGGAGGCCTTGGGAGCCGTGTGAATGGGCACACAGGTGGACAGGAGGGAGATTGCCACCGGGAGGAGCGGGCTTCCAGGGTGGGGGCCTTGGTGGTGTGGCGCTTAGGGGTCTGCCGGCACTTGGCAGCATCACCCTCGGGTCCCCGTCGGTCTGGGCAACTGCCCAGGGTCTCCACTCATTGTCCCCTCCCCAGGACCTCTGCTGTTCTTGCTCTCCGCCTTTGCTTACTCGTCTCATTTCCTGCTCCAGTTGTTTTGACCTCCTTCCTCTAAGGACCACAAATGTCCCCTGCCCTCCCCTCAGATCCTGGCCCTTGAGGCCAGCCCAGGTGACCAGGTCTAAGCTCGAGAGGTCAGGTGGCCAGGCCTGTCTGTCACGAGCCCCTTCCTCCCTGGAACTGGGGGCTGGCACCTGGTGCAGGAAGGAAGCAGATTTGGGGTTCAGCTGCTAAGTGTCCCCATCCCTTCTATGGCAGGAGGAGGCCGGCTCTGGGCCTAGGGGGTCATGGGAGCAGAGTGTACTGAAGACCCCTCGGTGGGAAGGACAGGGGTCTGCCCGCCTGCTCTGGCCTTCCATGCCGACCTTCCTGCTCTAGCCCTCTCAGCCCACCCACCCCTCCCTGGTGTCAGGTCTTTCAGGCACTGTCCCTGTGCCCCACGAAGAGTCTAGTGGCAGGCGCTGGCATGGTCTGTTGAGCTCTGTCCCCTGCAGCCTGGTGGTCGTGGAACTGTAGGGGCCACACCCCTCTGCACATTCAGGGCACGCCCAGGGCTCTCTCTCACCCTCTTTGCCCTTGCTGGCTCCCATGAACACGTGTAGACACCTGGATGCACAGGCATGGTGCTCGCGTGCATGGCCTGGGGGCGGGGTCCTCATCTGACCCAGCAGAGGCCCAGGACAACCACTATGCCCAGGAAATGCCCCTCGCCGAGCCTGCCGGCTCCTCCCTGGACATGCCGGAATTCCCAGCCCTCAACCCTCACCCTGCCTCTTTTCCTGGGCGAGCAGGGCTCCAGGGCCCGCCCCCTTCCAGCTCCTTCTTTCCCCCAGCAGCTGCTTATATCTCCAGGAGAACAGGTGTCTCACAGAGGGATTCCACCCTGTGGACACTGCGGACCTGGGCAGCCAGCTGGCTGGAAAAGGGCAGACAGGGGCAGGGGACAGGTCCTCTGGCTGCTGCTGCAGTCCCTGACACAGAGCGCTGAGGGGCGGCAGAGCCTTGGACTCACAGGAGCTCTGGCGGGCATGGCTGCACCTCCACTGTGGCCCCTTGCCCACCTGGCCCACCCTTCAGCCATGGCCAGCCGGTTGAGCCCCATGGTGGACCGGGGGGGGGGCTTGTCCAGCACTTACTGGAGGCCTCCCCAGGCTCTGCAATGCCACGGTGGTGACAGTGTTTCCTAGGAAACGGCAGCCAGCTGCCAGGCCTGTTCCCCTGGGGCTGCAGTGGGTGTAGGCGGGGACACCCAGGCAGGAAGGTGTGTGCAGTATGAGAGTGGGGGATGTGCAGGGCATACGTGTGCATCTGTGTCCAGAAAGGGGTTTATATGTGGGAATGAGCGTGTGTGGGTCTTCGTGGGGGTGTGTCCGAGTGTCCTGGGTCTGTGTGTGCTTGTGTGTGTTGGTGCTTTGGCATGTCACTGTGTCTGTGTGTGCTTATGCGTGTTGGTGCTTTAGTGTGTCTCTGCATGTGTGTGTGCCCTTGGGTGTGTTGGGGCTTCTGTGTGACCTGCGTGTTGAGTGTGTCTCAGCAGGCTGGAGGGTTCATGATGGGCCTCGTCCATCCACCCAGCCGCAGGCTTGCTGTGTCAGCCAGCAGTGCCCCACCCGCTGCAGAGGCCCTGGGCCTTCGTGTCACTCCCATGAGCAGACAGCAGTGGGGCCAGCTGTGGTTTTGGGGCCTTTGCCCAGAGCCCTGGGGCTGGGGTGACCCCCAGGGGCCGGCCAGCTCAGCCTCCAGGCCATGGGTGTCCTCTGAGTTTGCCATCTGTTCCTCCCCTACTCGCCCTCCTCGTCGGCCGCTGGTGCCCCCTCCCCAGGTGCAATGGGATGTGCCCACCTTCATGAAGGAGAGTCTTTCTCTGGTTCAAAGCTCTCCTGGGCTCCTGGCTCCTGAACCCCGGAGTCTGGGAGCTGCTTTGGATCATAGTGGGCCCTGGGCTGAGCTGTAGGTGCTGCTGAGACTGCTGCAGCCTGTGCCTCGGGAGACGTGCATGTCCTCTCCTGGGGCGTGGGCTCTGCAGGACAGGACAAAGGGCCCCTCCTTGGCCTCTCCTCAGGCCACTTGCAAATTACAGGGAAGGCACAGGGTGGCCCTCGCTGTTCCAGAAAGCCAGGGACCAGCAAGGAGGGAAGGATGGGAGCCGCCCTTTCCCGGGATCAAGGGTCTGTTGGACCGTGGGGCCCCTGCTCTGTGGCCTGTGGGTGTGAGGGACCCAGCTGGAGTCATGGAGGGTCCTGGGGGCCCCTTCACGTGTTGCTTCCAGTGGTGTCAGCATGGCCGATGGTTGTGGAGGGAGCAACTCCTGAGGGCGCAGAGGGAGCTGGGCCAGGGAGTAGGCGCCTTGGTCCTGCCCAGACAGGTCTGCATCAGGAAGTGAGAGGCTGGAGGAGGGCCAGCCATGCAGGTGAGCCCAGAGCCAGTCCCCAGCAGAGTGCCAGCTGGGCTTGGGGACGTTGGGGTGGGCCTCGGGCTCTAGGAGGGTGGAGAGGTCCCAGGCAAATCTGCAGTGTGGACCTCAGAGAACAGGGTGAGGTAGGCTTTGGGGCCGCTGCCCCAGGCGAGGCACAGGGGTAGGGGCTGAACAGAGCAGGTAGAGACTCCGCCAGCCGGCCAGCTGCCCCGTTGGTGGCCCTGCTCCAGGGCTGACCTGGGTGAAGGCTGCAGTGAAGAGGGGGCTGCTGAAGCTCAGCTGGTCTCAGTGGCTTTGTGGCAGTCTGGGACAGGGCCTCTGCCCCTCCTCCGTGGCCCAGGCCCCAGGAGCAGCCAGGGACCCAATCCTCCAGAAGGAGTGAGATGGAGAGGGAGCGCAGCCTTCGCCAGGCCTGGACACCAGCCTGCAGAGCGCCCCAAGAGCCTGGACACCCCCACCCCGAGGACAGGGAGCAGCTACCTATCACCAGGACTTGGGCTGCGGAGAGGGCCTCAGGGAGGCTGGCTTACAGACCTTTGTCCAGGAGGCAGAAGAGGCCCTGTGCCCAGCAGGGCGGCCATGCCTGCCCCTCCCCCAGCACACAGAGGGCTGGGCCCTGGCTGGGTGGGAGATATCAGCAGGGAGGAGGGAGGCCTTGAGGGAGCTGATCGATCAGGCAGCCCCTCTGCCCCTCGGCCCACTCTCCCCTCCCCCACCTCCCCGCTCCTGTGTCCCTGGGGACAGCCCGGCATGAACCTGTCCCTGAGAAAGATGCAAATTTGCAAGTTTGATCCAATGTATAGATTTTCCGTTTTGCTAATTGGAATACGTCTGCCTTAGAGTGCATGAAAGGAGAATCAGAACATGAAAATTTTGCATGGTTAACATTTTTTTTTTTTTTGGCGGTACCGGGGATTGAACCCAGGGGCGTTCTACCTCTGAGCTACACCCCCAGCCCTATTTTTTTTATACTTTATTTTGAAACTGGGTCTCACGACGTTGCGGAGGGCCTCACTAAGTAGCTGAGGCTGGCTGCGAACCCGGATCCTCCGGTCTCCGCCTCCCAAGTACTGGGATTACAAGCGTGCGCCACCACTCCCGGCTTCATGGTTAACATTTAAACAAGAACATTTTCCCCTTTAGGTGGATATCGGACTAAAGACAAAAAAGTGATCCATCTGAAGGGGACAGGAATGAATAGTTCCTCGGCCACGTAACCTTGGCACCTGGTGGAGCCCACCCACTCCTGGAGCCTTCCTTCTGTGGTTCTGGAGCAACTGCAAAGCCGGGGAATGGAGGGCAGAGCACCTTTCCCAGATGGTGGGGTGAGCGACTCTGGCAATGCCTCAGGTGGCACCGTGAGTAGACAGGAGGCAGAGCCCATAGTGGGTAGTCGGCTGTGCACACCAAGGCTGACACCCACCATTCCAGGCCCACTAGAGCCTGAAAAGGGTCTGGGTAATTGTCCTTGTCATCCCTACTGCTCTAACAAGACCCCTGAGACTGGGTAGCGTATGGGCGACAGAACTTTATTGCTCTGGGTTTGGGAGGTTGAAAAGTCCGAGACCAAGAAGCCAGCAGATTCGGGGTCTGGGGAGGCTGCTGTCTGTTTCCAAGACTGCGACTCCCTGTGAGTCCTCTGGGGTGGAAGGGCGAGGGTGACAAGCCTCCCTGGACCCCTGCCACCAGGGCAGAGCCTCTCCACCTCACCCCTCCTCAGCCCCACCTACTAACACTCTCTTCTTGGGGGAGAAGGCCCCTGTCTCTGTGGCCAGTGGGCAAATTTTTAAATCAAAGTTACAGCAAAGTGTGATTTGCATTTCACATCAACAACAAATAACACATTCATATCATTGTTGACCAAACATTCAAACTGAACTGGGGATCCCATGTTATTCTTGGCCACCCCTGAAATCTGAGACTTGCAGGCTCTTGACCCCAAACTGCAGCCCCAATGACCCAGATCCAGGATGGAGAAAGGTCCGGGGGCGGACAGGGGATGGCCCAGGGAGGTGGCAGCAGCCGAGGGTACGCGTGGTGCTCATGGCCTGGAAGTGCCCTGGCGTGGCCTCACTGCCGGGCATCTGTGGGAGTCAGGTCCTCCAGGGAAATGGAGCTGTTCGTATGTGTGTGTGTGTGTATGTGTGTGTGTGTGTGTGTGTGTGTGTGTGTAGGCTGTATAAATTGTGTATATAGTGCACAAATGCAGAGAGAACATACATATGCAGCATATGTACAGAATACGTATAAATGTATGGAGAGAAGATTTATTTTAAGGATTTGGCTCGTGTGACGGGGGGCCAGCAGGTCTGAAGTCTGCAGAGACCAGGGAGGAGCTGCTGTTAAGTCCCAAGGCCACCTGGGGCAAAATCTCTCTGCCTTAGGGGTCTTCAGTCTTCTCTTAAGGCCTTCAACTGACCAGACGAGGCCCACCCCTGATGGAGAGGGATCTGTTTCACTCAGTGTCTACTGATGAAAATGTTAATCTTGTCTTATGGCCCTGGTGGGCACAGGGGCAGCCCCAGGGCCACAAGAGAGTACGGCCTGTCCTGTCCACAATCACTTCACCCAGGCCCACCAGCCCTGGGCCCTCCCTGTTTGGGGCTCTGAGCACAAAGGCCCCTCTGTGGAGGGGACAAGAAGCAGGTTCCCACCAAGGATCAGTATGAAGTCAAAGCAGAGGCGTCACTGGCTCAACTCCACAGCTAGGACGGACGAGGGAAAAGCCAGTGCTCACAGCTGCACTGCCACGGAGCCGGCCAGACAGGATCCCAGTAACACCAGCAACCAAGGGACTCAGGGGCCCTTGTCTTTAATGGGTCTTGAGATGAGCAGCTCAATGATCCGACTGCCTCCCTCTGAGGCGCCCAGGCATGCTGGGATGCACCCTCAGCCACAGCCATCCTGAGGCCACTGGATGCTGGCCCGCCCAAGGCTCCATGACTCATCAGCAAGACCAAGGTTCAAGAGAGGCCTCACACTGGCCCAAGACCCTGGGGTTTGGGTCCCACTGGACACCCCCAAGAAGTAGAGAGGCCGCCAGCATCTCCAGTGCCCTACTTGCCTCAAATGCAGGCCAAGTGTCCAGGGCCTCCCAGGGCAGAGAATATGGGCAGGAATGTTACCCCAAAGCAGTGGTCAGGGCCAGGGCAGCCTTTGAGGGGGACAGAGGACTGGCAACACACCTTACCCCTTAGGCCCTTGCTCTATCCTATCACCCCTGTGTGTCTGCCACAGCCCAGCCACTGCCTGGGAACAGAAAAGGTGGCCAGACAGGGACAGACCAGGGACACCTGAGGTGCCACCCGCCGAGCTCACTCAGGCAGCTACAGTCAGGCTGATGCCCTGCCCAGCTCGCCATTGTCCAATGGGACCTCCAGTGTACTCTGGATGGGGCTGGGGGTGAGGGCAGAGGGGCAGCAGCCATCCTTATCCTCAGGGGGTGGAGAAAATCAGACTTCCTTGAGTTCAATGACCCCCTTAGCATCCCCCAGATTCCTGTTTGGGGACAATTGTGCTTTGATGGGTGACTGGCCTCCATGTTCAGGACTGGGGCTCTGTCTGCATTCTGTCTACGGGCTCTGGTTCTGTACTGGCCCCACTTGGGCCACACAGAGGTGTATGTGGCCTACGGGAAACGGTTCCTCTTCCCCAAAGCCTGGGGCGCCTGTCCGTAAGCCCAGGCCATAAAACACAGCCGTTCCCAGAAACGAAGGCCCAAGCCCATCCTCAGAGCTGCCTGCTGGCCAGCCCTTCCTCAGCTTCCTGGCTCTGTTCTGCTCTCATTATAAAAATAGCAGCCGCTCATTGTACATTATTAAGAAACTGTAAGAAAAAAACTAAAAAAAAATCAAAATTACCCACAGTCATACCCACCAGAGATAAATCACAGGTATCACTTTGGTATATTTCTTTTGGGGGCGCACACACACACACATACACACACATCTCTATGCATAAAAATAGAGCAGCTGAAATAAATCCAGTGCGACATTACTTCGTACACTTTTTTTTCATGCATTGAAGTTTGTTTAAAACAATAGGATTTGAATGGCTGCCTTATAGCCCACAGGGTGGGGTCCACAGAATAGACTGGTTCTTGAGTCGCGGTAGGATTTCCATTGTTTCTGCCACTTCATGTTGAGATGCCCGACCTGAGAGCTGGGCTCCTTGGGAGGCTGTCCTGGGAGGCTGTCCTGAGAGGCTGCTGGCCCCAGGTAAGGACATTTTGAAGGCTCCAGTATAAAGGACCAAGTGGCCTGTTACATGACATAATGCTCTGGAAAGAAATATTTGCAGTGGTAAGTTATATAAAATTTAAAATAAGTGACAGAGGTGGTATTGGAATAAAAACCATGATTTTTCCTCTTTTTCATAACATTAAGAATGATATATAGCCGAGCGTGGTGGTGCATGCTTGTAATCCCAGTACTTGGGAGGCTGAGACAGGAGGATTGCAGGTTCTTGGGAGGCTGAGACAGGAGGATTGCAGGTTCGCAGCCAGCCTCAGCAACTTAGTGAGGTCATCCACAACTTAAGAAGACCCTGTTTCAAAGTGAAATAATAAAGTAGGGCTGGGGTGTAACTTGGAGGTACAATGCCCCTGGGTTCCATCCCCAGTACCACACACACACACACACAAAGAATGACATATGTCCAGTGTAGAAAACACAGAAAATGTGAGTTGGATGAAGAGAATATTTTTGCCCAATTCTCCTACCCAGAGAGCATGGCTGTACTCGTGGGCCCTGCCGCCCTACCTCCTCCTCTCTCTCCCTCGTGGGGGTGTGGTGTGCATGGTGTCCCCAGGCTTCAAGATTCCTTCCCTCCTGGCCGCAGGGCCTTGGCATGTGATTTGACTTTGCTAAAGAGCAGTGAGAGGGTTCAGGGGCTGTGCGCACCGTGTCAAGGCCCGGGCTGGCATGCAGCAGACATTTACCTCACACCTGCTCTTTCCTGGAATGCCTCGTGGGGACGTCCCTTTGAAAGATGGTGTGGCCTTCTCCTGTGTGGGCTAGTTGTACTCGTGTAGCTGGCCCTCGTGGCTGACGTTTTGGGGGCTTTCAAGTTGGGCTGTCATGAACAATGCTGTGATAAGTCTCGCTCTGGCGACTGTGCACACACATCCGTGGCTGTTTTCTCTGGACAACTTCCCATGTGCTTCAGTCAACATCCTCCCTGCTGTGATCCAATAAGTCTGACCACAGACAGTGGAAAGGAAGGAAGATGTATTGGCTCACAGTTCTGGAGATTTCAGAGGTTCAATTCATGTCAGGCCGGGTCTGTGGAGCTCAGGGCATGGCGGCGGGAAGCAGAGAGGAAGACAGTGAGGCTCTGTTCTCACATTACAGAGGCTGAAGCAAGAAAGAGAACAGGGGGAGGAGGGACCCTATAGAATCCCCAAGGCCACACCCCAGGGACCCCTCCTCAGCAACATGGACCCCACCCCCAACATGGCTGCCTACTCTCTGTGAGGTCTTGGGGGACATTTAAATCCAAACCATAACACCATGTGTGGAAGTGCCAGGTTACAGGGATGTGTGTTCTAAGACTTCCTACAAGTTGCCAGTGTCTGCTGCCAATAATTTGTAGCACTTTACACTCTACCAGCCCTGCTTCTGCCCTGGACAGGGTGTATATGTGCATGTGAGCATGCGCACACGTGGTGTGTGTATGTGTGTGTATGTGCGTGTGTGTATATGCGTGTGTGTGTGTGTGTGTGTGTGTTGGGTCCTCCAGGAAGCTGGCATGGAGACACAGGTGGGAGATGCACTTGTAAATGGTAGAAGGCAGGAAGCCGGAGCTCTGGGAGGGCCTCAGACCATCCTGGGGTCTGACAGCAGCTGGCCAGACCCAGAGCAGGGAGCCCAGGGGCACTAAAAGGCCAGGCTGTGGCGCCCCCAGCAAGCTCTGTCCTCGCTGGGGACTGCCCAGGAGGAGTGTGTCTCGGTTCAGAGCTGTGCTGGGTGCTGAACACTTGCTGGTTGACAGCCAACAGCACTGGGCAGATAGATGCAAGGGCAGCTGCTACAATGTGCTAAAGATTTGATTAATTTGATGGTTTAGTTTGTCTCTGATTATTAGGGGACTAAGCAATGCCTGTGCTTATTGAACCATTTGATTTTCTTCTGTGAATCCACATTCTTGCCCACTGAAAAACTGATGTTTAGCTGGGCATGATGACACACACCTGTAATCCCAATACTCTGGAGGCTGAGACAGGAAGATTACAGGTTCAAGGCCAGTCTCAGCAACTTAGCAAGACTCTGTTTGAAAATAAAAAATGAAAAGGGCTGAGGGACGTAGCTCAGAGGTACAATGCCCCTGGGTTTAACCCCAGTACCAAAAATGGAAAGAAAAGAAAAACTGAATTTATATTTTCTTATTTATTTGTAAGATGTCTTTGTATATATCTCCTACTTTTTGGTAAAACTACTGTGTCCTCATTTTTGGGAATCCTAGAAGGTGTGGTGGTCTGGGGCAGTCAGAAGAGCTCCAGCCTTTAGCTGTTGAGACAGTTGACAGTGACTTTTGAGCCACGTCAACTCCCAGGGCCTCAGAGTCCGCATCTGTGCATGTGGGTACCGTCTACACCATACTCAGCTGGATGTCAGGTGAGATGACGCAGGTCTTCTCTCTACCTCCAGGCACCCGGGGGTCCCCAAGTGGGCAGGCAGTGCCTCTCTGGGTGCACAGGCCTGTGGCCTTTGTCCTTGCTCCCATGATGGACATCATCATCATCACCATCACCATCGTGGGTCTGGTGAGGGCCTAGACTCACAGGAGCAGCCACCACCTGCCCCCCAAGGCGTGTAGAGCTAAGGAGGGTGGATCCGACCTCCTGCCCTTTGAGGTTTAAAAGTTGTCAGAGCACATGCAAAGCAGGTCCTGACTGAGAAAAGCCTACCCCATGGAGGGGTCTGGACAGGGGCTGGCCGCCAGGCCCAGAGGGCAGGGGCCCCTCTGACCCGGTCTGGTACCTGTGCAGGGACAAGCCATGGGCTTGGGCTGGGGTCTCAGGATGGCTCCACAACCCTGGGGTAGAGCTGGAGCCCATCCTTGTTCAGGGTACCCATGTCCCCAGACTGCAGGCTGACAGATGAGTGGGCATGGGAAGCCTGGCTGGTCCAGGCCCCAGCACAGCGGGCGCTCAGAGGTTCCTGCGTCAGATGCCAGCTGGGAAGGTTTCTTGCACAGCTTTGGTTGTTTTTAACCCGAAACTTCACTCCGGCGGCAGATAGCTCACAGAGGCGTGATACCGCACGGCGCGGCATTTCTGGAATGTGGATGCCTAGATCAGTGGCTCCAGGCTCGGGGCCTGGGGACAGGCTCTAGTCTGTTTGACTTGATCTGAGGCTGGGGAGCTGAGTCATGGAGAAAGGGCAGGGACTGTAGATGGTAATTATTCAATAGCAGAAATGGGAGGTGGCTTCCAGTGGTGGCCTCTCCCCTGTGTGCCTGGAAGCCACACCCAAAGGAGCCCATTCCCCAGCTCTGGCCCCTGCATGCCAGGCTCGGCCAGTGTTCAGAGCAGGCACAGGCTGTGGGGGGCTGGGGGCTGCTGTCCCAGGCCATCAGGAGCTGGAGTAGTCGTGGCCAAGGTCAAATGCTGCAGGACAGGCCCGAGGATACCGGGCAGAAACTCATTCTGGAAAACTCAGAGGGCCCCCACTCAAGATGAGGCTGCCTGGGCTGCCTGGGCCTGGACCTGGGACTCCTGTTGTTTAAGGGAGAATGTCTCAGGTCTCTGAGCGGTACACCTCGGTGGACCGGGCTCTGACCCAAGAGCGATGCTTCCTCTGTTAGCCCCTTAGAAAAGCCCCTTTCAGGCAGTGGCAGGGAGAAGCCACATCTTCCGGGGACCTGGGACAGGCCCAGGACCAGGGCCTGGAATGGCTGTCAATGGGTCTACCCTGCATCAGAGGCAGGAGCAGAGAACTGGCCTCATGGGACTAGCAGGCTGGGAAGGCTTCCTGGAGGAGGGGCTGGAACTACTTTGAGAGAGTCAGGATGGGCAGGCGTCAGGCAGAAGGGCCATTGAGCAGAGGCCCAGACAGAGCAGCGTGCAGCAAGTGGGTGCTGTCTAGGAAGGTGCATTAGGAGCGCACGGGTTCCGGCCTGGGCTCTGGACGCTCTCAGATGTATCAGTGTCCTGCAGCCTGTGCGGGGCTCCCTGCTTAGCAAGGCCCCCAGTCTTTGTCTTTCCTTGGGGACACTGAGCTCCGGGCCTGGCAGTGGCAGGGGCTCCGCACCCAGGCCACCTGAATCCCAGGTCAACTTGGGCCTCCTCCAGCATTGCTGAAGAACGTACTCTCTTCCCAAGGGGACCTCAGTATCAGGACCCAGGGCCTCGGATGCCTGTGGGACTTTAGGACATTTCAGGAGGGAGAGTCCAGCTCGGAGAAGCCGGAGCTTGGGAAAGACGCAGCAGGCCCTGAGCCCCCAGACCGGCTCTAAAATGGACCCTGGGACCCAGCTCAGGGAGGGGACCCCCTTCTTACATTCCTGACTCATGACACATGAGTGGGAGCAGCTGGGGGAGGGCAGAGTGGGCAGTGGCTTGCTTGACCAGGGCTGTTCTGGGCAGGAGCCCGCTGTCCCCACGGCACCAGGCTCTGCAGGCGCTGGCAAGGTCCTGGGGCTTCCTGAACCCCTGTCATCTGTCCTCCAACTCACCCCATGTGCTCTCCCTGCCCCCACAGAGCTTTTCTTAATGCCCAGTCAGCCCTGCATTCATTCATTCATTCATTCATTCACCTCGTAGGTAGGCTGAAGTCCCAGGCTGGGCCAGGCCTGGAGTTAGACTCTGGGATCTGCAGTGGCGAGGGGACCCTGCCATGCCCCTTGGAGTAGCTTCAGACAGGATGGCTCAGCCACACCCAGGAGCGGGTGTGTGAGCCCCACACCCAGGAATGTGCCCTTTGCTCCCAGCACGTTGCTAAGAGACCCTGTCTGAGCCTGAAGGAGGCATGGAGGGTCTGACTGACACCAAGGGGTGGGGCCAGGGCTGATGCGGGTCAGTGGGAAGACCGGCCCCGGGCCAAACAGCCCGGCTGTGACGCCTGTGAGATCCGGTGAGTGACCACTCAGTCCCCCACGGGAGGCCGCAGTGAACCGTGCACATCCTCGGGGCTCTGCGCCGCCATCACACCTCCCTTGCCAGCCAGGAATGTCATCCGGCTGAGCCTCATGGCTGCCAAACACCAGGGGCCTCACCTATCCCTGAGGGAGGCGGCCAGAAGCACCTGTGGTGCCCATGGTGGGGCGGGTCCAGGACCCCCTCCAGGACCCGGGGACCTTCTGCCTTCCCCGAGCCTGTCCAGTGGGCCTTGGCCTCGCGGTCACAGGATGGCTGCCCACCTCCAGCACCCGACCTGCATTCTAGGTGGAAAGAAGAGAGGAGCCCCTGGCATTTCACTCTGCAGTCCCTACTATCAGCGCTGTCTCAGGTGCCCCCATCTGTGAGGGAAGCTGGGAAAGTTTTCAGCCAGGCCCCTCACTCACCCAGACCCTGCGGTGAGGATGGAGGGGCTCGGGCGCTCGCTGGGGGTGGAGGGGAGTCGCTGGCTGCAGCAGTCCCAACCCCCTCACCCTCCTCTGGGCAGATCTGGCAGGGCTCCCTCTGTCTCTGCAAATAAGACTCACCTGCAAATAAGACCTTCCCTACCTGCAGGAGGGCCACTGCCGCGGCTTTGTCCTCACAGGACCCCACACTGTCCTGTGGGCCGGGGCGGCATGAGGTTGCCCATCCTGCCCAGCAGTGTGGGTGGGAGCAGGCCCCTCCCTGCTGACCCCTTCCTCCTTCTGTCCCTTTCTCCTCTCTGATCCCCACCAGTGGACCCCTCTGCACCTTACTCGGAGGCTCAGTCCAGACCCACTGAGCCTGGGGCCAGGGTTCCACCAGGCTGAGGCAAGGCAAGCCCGCCCTGCCTGCGCCTCCCTGCTGTTCTCCTGGGCACTGTCCAGCTCCGCGGCTGCCCCGGGGCATCACCCAAGCTCTCTCCTTGGCCCCCATGCCTCCTGCCTGGGCTGGTGCAGTAATGGCCTGCTGAGGACCCTGGAGGGCTGGTCCATGCCCCGGCCCAACGGTGTCCCCAGCCACTTCCTGTAGATGAAGTCCCTTCTGCAGGTGATGAGGGAGGCCTCCAAGATCCCCTGGCATGGGTCCCAAGAGAGGAGGTGTATCTGCCCTGGTTCCGACATGCCTCGGGACTGTGCAGCCTCCCGTCCGCAGCAGATTCTCTGCGAGGATCCTCATGGTCCCCAGGAGCCCAGGAAACAGGAAAGACAGGGAAGGCCAGGGGCGGGGAAGCTTTGGCCTGGACGGGCCATGGGGCTTGGGCATCCGATGAGGTCAGGGCACTGTCCCCTAAGGCCCCTCTGGCCAGCACAGGCCCTGAGGCTGCACCCTTCTGCCAGGGCTGGGGGAGGGGCTCTCAGGGGAGCTCATTCATTCATTCACTCATTCATTCATTCATTCTCATCAAGAGTCTGTGATGCCCTGAGCCCAGCGCCGTGGTGGCAGAGAAGGCTGTGTGTGTGGTTTCTGCTCTGCGGGGTCTGTGGCGTGGGGAGGTAGATGAGCACAGATTCCACACAGTGGCTGTCAGCAGGTGTGGCCTGGGGGGTGGCAATGCCAGGGAGGTGCGAGCAGGAGGGCTTCCGGGAGAAGGTGATGAGGAGTACCTCCCTCTGCTCTGGACTTGGCTCTGTGCAGAGTGCACCAGGCCCTGAGTCTGCACGGACTCGGAGCAGACCCTGGGCATTCCTGTAGCAAGCTGGGGCTTCCTGTGCACCCCCCCCATCCAGCAACGCCCTGCCTCTCCAGGCCAGAGGCCAGAGAGCAGCACACAGCGGGGCAGAGGGTCTGGTGCGGTGGGGGGCGGCTGACGGGTAGAGAGGGAGCAGGGGAGGACAGAGGAGCAGCAGAGAGAGCTCTGGCAGGGTTGAGCGAAGGATCTAGAAGGGAGGGAAGGGACAGAGCCGTGGGTGCCGAGGACACACTGGCCCTGTGGAATCCGTGGTCACCTGAACCTTCCTCACCGGCTGCACAGCAGGCTGCGGGCTGTCCCCGGGCCCCACTCCCCTGTCCTAGGAGGGCTGGATTTTCCAGCAGTTTCCTCTAGAAGCTGCCAACGTGCCCCCAAGTCCTGCTGGTCTGCGTAGTACCCATCAGAAAAAGCAGCTTCACTGCCCGACTGCTGGCGAGCCCTCTAGGGAGCGGCTGTCATCAAGCAGGCGCTCCAGTGCGCGCCTGTAATCCCAGTATCTGAGAGGCTGAGGCAGGAGATTCATACAGAGAAAACACAGGGAGGCTCATCCGTCCACAGCAGCAAACCAGAGACCCTCGGGGGTGCCCCGCCATTCCGTCAAAGCGACTGCACCTAAAGGCTGTGGAACAGAGCCTTCCCCAGCTCAGTCCCAAGAGGCTGAGACCACACACCGTGACAAGGAGCCAGCAACCATGACGGAGCCAGTCCAGGGAGGCGTTGAGCGGCAGGCCTGCCACCTCCTCCCCGGGCTGAGAATCGCTGCCTGGTGTGGGCACAGCTGTGCTTCTCCGGGTCTCTGTGTGCTGTGGGCCTTGGGGGCCCCGCTGAGTCCTGCAGGCTGCCCTGCTCCCACTGCTACCTGGGGTTCAGCTGCGGCAGACGAGTTGGGGAAGGGGGCAGGGGCCTTCCCAGGAATGGGGACCACTCTACCTCACCCCCAACCCAGGCCCATAGCCCCAAGAGTAGCCTGTGTCCCCCTCCCCACCGGATCCAGGCCTACGGTCCTCGGGTTAGCATCCTGAGCTTGTCCCCTGGGCACTGCCAAGGTGCAGACCCTGGCTCTCAAGACCCCCTCACCCTCCTCCATCTCTGCTCCATGTGTGCCCCACGCTGGCTGCCAAGCGGTACACAAGGCTGTGTATCCCCAGACACCATTGAGAGCCCTGGGGACCTCACCCACAATGGCTCTGGCCAGGGGACACTCACATGGCAGGCGCCTGCCCTTCAGAGTGCTGCCCACAGCGGGCCCCAGCTGCCAAGCCAGCCCTTGGCATGGGCACTCATGGGGCAGAACAGGGCAAGGGAGGTTTTATATCCCAATTTCTATTTTTGTCAAAAAATACCTGTTAGCTTTCTGTTGCTATGACAAAATGTCTGAGATGATTAACTTAAAAGAAACAAAGGTTTGCCAGGCGTGGTGGCACACACTTGTAATCCCAGTACTTGGGAGGCTGAGACAGGAGGATCACAGGTTTGCGGCCAGCCTCAGCTACTTAGTGAGGCCCTCCGCAACTTAGCGAGACCCTGTTTCAAAATAAAGAATAGATTAGGGCTGGGGGTATAGCTCGGAGGTAGAATGCCCATGGATTCAATCCCCAGTTCCACACAAAAAAAGGAAGTAAATGTTTTATTTATTTATTTATTTATTTATTTATCACTACTAGAGATTGAACCCAGGGGCAATCTCAGCTAATCCAAGCTACACCCCCAGCTCTTTTTTATTTTGAAACAGGGTCTTGCTAAGTTGCTGAGGGTCTTGCTGAGCCTGGCCTCGAACCTGCGATCCTTCTCTCAGCCTCCCAAGTACTGGGATGACAGGCATGTGCCACCACGCCCAGTGTAAAGGTTTACTTTAGCTCAAGGTTTCAGCCCAGGGTCACTTGGCCCCGTGGCAGTACAGTATGTCATGGCGGGAGCACTTGACAAAGGAGGTCCATTCATCTTGTGTGGCCAGGAAGTAAGAGGAAGGGGCCGGGGTCCCCTTAACTCCTCCAAGGGCACCCCCCAATGGCCTAACTTCTTCCCACAACGCCCTACCTCCTACTGGTTCTACCACCTCCCAGTAGCACCAATCTGAGGACCAGGCCATTGCAAGAGCCTTTGGGGACATTCTAGATCCAACTCCGGCAATACAGATATGGTAAGAGCTCGCCAGTCCTCAGCCAGCAGCCTCTCCCTCTGACCTTGGGCACCTGGGGGACAGAGCTGAGGAGCCAGGCCACACGCCACTCTGCGGCTCTGGCCCTCTGGCTTCGGTGCCATCTGTGGACACCCTACTTAAAGATGGGGACAAGCTCATTCCGACATGTGTTGCTTTCTTTCTGCTTTTTCGAGTCACACCCTGTGGGTGTGAGGGGCCCTGTGATTCTTGCTGTGTACTGCAGTCCCAGAACAATGCTGAGACAAAGGTCCAACAAGAGTGCATCAGATAAATAAATCACAGCAGGTCACAGATAGCACACGTCGAAGGAATGATTTTAGAAAACATGAACAGGAGATCGGAAACGCCCATGGGGATGATTAGAAAGATCATCAAACTATTCTCCAACATCAAGGGCAGAAATGGAATTGAAAATGAAACTGAAGAAAACCCCCAACCCTCCATGTCCCAGATTTCTTTTTTGAAAGCCTATTTTCCTATTACAAAAGTAATCCATGCTTCTTACAGAACAACCACAAAATATTGACAGCTAACAATAGTGTCCTAAACCACCCCTAATCCCGGGTACACTCAGAGATAATTCCTGTTAAGCCTGGTCTCATCTTCTCAGAAAGGTTTGTAGGCATAGCACGTACCATGTGTGTGTGCATGTGTGTGTGTGTGTGTGTGTGTGTGTGTGTGTGTGTGCGTGCGTGCGTGCATTTTAACCCAAGTGAGTCCCAGCAGACATTGTATTATAACCAGATGTTTAACCGGACTCCAGAGGTGGAGAATTTAGATTCTTTTCAAACCTGCGCCTCGTGGAGAACACCAGCGGGGAAGCGGGGAGGAGGAGGGGAGAGGACAGAGTGCGGGAAGCTCATAGTCCTTCCGAGACCAACGGAAATACCTTCAGGTCAAGGGACACATCACCAGAGGACGGGACCTGGGAGGGGGCCTGGGAGACAGAGGCCGTTGTCTCTCTGTGTGGGGTTGGCCATGCAGTAATAAAATGTTTCAAAAGAAGGGTAGAGACCAGAACAATTCTGGAAAACTGGAAGAAAACACTGGGGATGTTACAGGTTTGCACAGCCGCCCCTGGTGGCCAGCCGACAGGCCGGGGTGCTTGCTGCCCGTCTTCCTAACCTAGTCCTTCCCACCATGTCCCTCCCTGAGGTCATGGAACTGACCACAGGTCCGCATGGGCAGGCGAGGGTGTCACCAAGAAGCAGGACTATGACCCAGGACCCGCTCGGGGCTCCGTCCCTGGGGGAGGGGCCCTGCCTCTGCTCTGCTGTGGGGACATCTTGGACCTCATCCTCCAGCAGTGAAGTCTTTTTCATACAAAAATAATTTGTAAGTATCAGCAATGAGTTAGCTCTTTAATGGGGCTTTAATTTTTAAATGAATATTTATGAGCTGTTGAGAGCTCAGCGGAGCCAGCGTGGGAGCCCTGGAGCCTGGGAGTCCCTGAGCTGAGCTAATGGCGAAGCCTGGCTGTCCCCCCAGGAACTCGGGGAGGGCTGGCGTGTGCAGAGCTTCCCGTCCTCATCCTCAGGCCCACCCAGGCACCCCCAGCAGCCCTTCACCCCAGACGCCCCATTTCCCTCAGCCTCCCCTCTTGGGGTGTCTGGGCCTATCACTCCCTACCCACTGTTGGCACCCCGCACCAGCCCACAAGGGCCAGGTCCTCTCCCTGGGCCTGCACGAGGTCCCCTCCCAGAGAAGGCCTTGCTACTCTCTTTCCCCCCAGCACCAGGGGCTGAGCCTGGGTGAACAAGGGGGTCTGCGGGGCCTGGGCACCTTCCTCCCCACCAGCCACTGGTCACTGGATACTGCACTCTAGCTGCGTGGGCATAGCTAGCCCCAGGCACTGTCCACCTCCTGGAAGCCTGGATGACCGCCAGGGTCACAGGAAGCTCAGGGGAGGTGGCTGGGCTTGGGGGCCGCAGTGGTCTGCAAGGGTTGTGGGAATGTTTCCACTTCCATGGGCCAAGTGGGCAGCAAGACACCTGGCCTAGAAGCTGACTCCGGCCTGAGGCTGGGACCTGCCTGGGACTGGACCTTCTGGGTGGCCCAGGGGACTGGGGCCTTGAGGGTGGGCCCTGGGCACCCTTGACCTGCAGAAGGGGTGTGGGAGCTCCCAGCAGCCTCCTTGGAGAGGCCCAAGGTGAGCTGCTGTGGCCCAGCCAGGCTGTGTTTACGGGGTGGCCTGGTCCTCCCTCTGCCCCTGGGACACTCGGCCCAATGCTGCCCCTGCTTTGATGGGCTCACGTGGAGAAGGGCACTGGAAGGAACTCAGGTAGGGGCAAGGGCTGGGCACAGGCCATGTCAGCCCAGGAGGCCGCGGGTGTAAGCCAGGCCAGAGGTGGGAAGGGGCCTGCCTTTTTCTAGGACCCTCACACCTAATGCATTAGAAGCAAGCAGGCCTCGCCGCAGGCCCTGCACTGGCCATCTGAGAGGGGCTGGTGCTCCCCGCAGACTCATGGGGGCAGGGTGGACACAGAGGAAGTACAGTCAGGGGAGAGGATGGAGGAGCAGGAGGAGGAGGAGGAGGAGGAGGAGGAGGAGGAGGAGGAGGAGGAGTGGTGGTGCAGGGCTCAGGCAGGGAGGAGGGGGGAGGAAGAGGAGGAGTTAGGAAGGAGGAGGAGGAAGAGAAACCCTGGGAGGAGGGGGGAGAGAGACAGCACCCATCATAGGGTTGCTGGTAAGAGGAGAGTAGGTGCTGGACCCTGGCTGAGCTGGGCTCTCCAAGGAGGGCCCTGGGTGTTGGGGTGACGAATGGAGGGCAGGGGTCTCTGAGAGGAGTCTCATCTGAGCCCCCACTGTGGGCAGAGGCTCAGCAGCTCCTGGCAGTGGGGCCTGGCTGTGGGATTCCTGCCTGCTGGGAAGGTCCCAGGGGAGCTTTGAACCAGGGGTCATTGGAGCCTCCATAGGGCCTGGGGCCTGGTTACCAGAAGATCCAGAACTGCCTCTCCCTCCAGCCACGTGGGGCCACGAGGGCCCTTAGCGTGGCCCGACCTGGCCCAGACCCCAGGGCTAATGGATGGAACTGCAGGTGGGGCCAGCACGGGTCACTGTAGGAGGCAGGCTGTCCCCCAGCCGCCCTGTCACAGGGCAGAGGCCGGCGTGGCCCTGAGCTCCTGGGCGCCCTGGTCAGGGCCTGGGCGGAGCAAACACTAGTGTGAGCCATTGGGCCTTGCCTCTGCAGCACCAGGAGGAGGTGTGAGAGGCAGAGTGTGGCCACCTCCCCTCTGCCTCTGCCGTCCCCTCTCCTCCCCTTCCCCCATCTCCCCTCCTTCCCTCTCAATCAATATTTTAATCTCTCTCCACAGAGAGCTCAGGCATTCGTAAGTGCTCTTGGGTTCCAGTTCCTTCATAAACCTAAGACGAGAAGCACACTTCCCCTTGCTCGCCAAGGCTGCCCCAGACCACAGACCGCCTTCCCTCAGCAGCCCAGCACCCCACCCCAGCGGCCCCCACCGCCTGGCACCCCAGAGGCTGGCCTGGTGGGGCGGCTCCCCGGCAGGCAGCTGGAAAAGCCGGTTTGGGGCAGGCCGCCTGCGCTGGGCCTGTGTGAACAGGTGGCCTTAGTCAGGGATCCAGGAATGCAGCATGGGGAGGCTGCAGCCTGGTGGTGTCCAGGCAGCTCCGGGCCCAGCAAGGGGGAGGAGGCCACGTCACCCTTCTGTCCACTCTCAGGGGCCACAGATCCCTGGGGAAAGAGGAAGCAGGGCCCCCAAAGCTCTCTGACCCTGGAGGAGTGCAGCCTGGGGTCCTGGGGGCCCCTGGGAGGCACATCCCCCAGCTCTGGCAGAAGACTAACGGCCTACTCCAGGCAGAGGCAGGGAACAAATCTTCTGTAAAATTCCTAATTAAAATACAACTAAGAAGCTGGGGCAGTGGGGGGCACACCTGTAATCCCAGTGCTTGGGAGGGAGAGACAGGGGGATCACAGGTTCCGGGTCAGCCTCAGCAATTTAGCGAGACCCTGTTTCAAAATAAAAAGGGCTGAGGGTATAACTGGGGGTAGGACTGTCCCCGGGTTCAATCTCCAATTAAAAAAAAAAGTAACTAATTGCTGGCTTCCTCTGCACAGGGGAGCAAGGGCAGCCATCGCCCAGAGCTGTCCCAGGAACCTAATGGGACAGCGGAGGAGAGCAGTCGTGGGACTGTGTACAGTGTTGAGAAGTGGGTGTGCTAGCCACAGGAGAAAGAAAGAGAACCCCATAAGCACTGGAATGAGGGCCCCTTGGCTCCCACCCCACCCCACTGGAAGGGAGCTAGCAGGGCTGGGCCTTTCCAAAGCTCTTTTTCAGAGTATGTAGGGCTTTGTTTTGGGCTTTTTCCTGTGTGAGTGAGTGTGTGTGTGTGTGTGTGTGTGTGTGTGTGTGTGTGTGGTGCTGGGGAGTGAACCCAGGGGCATTCTACCTCCAAGCTAAACCCTCAACCATATTTTATTTTTAGTTTGAAACAGGGTCTCACTAGGTTGATGAGAGAGAGTCTCACTACTTGCTGAGGCTGTC
>PVJS01034870.1:0-21321 GCA_004027185.1 Glis glis
GAGAGAGAGAGAGAGAGAGCTGAGGCTGGCTGCGAACCCGGATCATCTGGTCTCCGCCTCCCAAAGTACTGGGATTACAAGTGTGCGCCACCACGCCAGCTAGTATCTTCATTATTCTTTATTCCCTTTAACGCTACATCCTTCAACCCTTCTTTACTCCTTCCCTGTTTTACTGATAGCAACAGTCTCCTGATCATTCTCCTTACTAGCAGTCTTGCCTATCCTCCCCTACATTGCTAGCAGTTCTTTTTCTTAGTTGATGTTTTTCAAATTGCAAAAGCAATATGTGCTTGTTACAACAAGTGAAACAACACAAGAATAGGAGTACTTTTTAAAATGCAAATTAGATAATTTGGCTATTTCCTTGCTTAAAATCCTTCAGGTGCTCTCATTGCTTCATACAGCTAGGAAATTCAGGTTTTGTTTGTGTGTTTGTTTTTTTACTAATAAGAACCCCAGCCCTTAGAATAATGCCTAGCACATGCTAGTTTGGTCATTGAATAATCCACTGGGTAGTCATTGAGAAAGTTATTCATCAGAACCCTGCTAAACTCAGGGCTAGGGACCAGGACTGTGGAGAAGTAAGGGGAGGAGAGCTGTATTAGGAGGAAAGCCATACATTTCAGGAAAATGTGATGTTGCACACAGCTGCATCATTCCTGCCCAGAGACATCTGGACTACTCATCTCCCAAATATGTTTACAGCATTTGATTTCTCCTGTTTACCCTTGACTGAACCTAAACTAGTTAATGTAGGATCCACAGAGCCCCTCAGAACTTATTCTAATAACCTGAATAATTTTATCTACCCCCCATTAGGAACAAACAAAATCAACAGTCTTCTGAGGACCTCCAGTCCATAGAAGGAAATAAACCTAAAGAATTAGAGTCTTGCCTATACTCACAAAACTATAAACTGATAGAGAACCAGAACTTCTAGGGAACCAGAATTCACTGTTGTTTTGGAAAGTAGAGTAGATGACCACAGTGGCAAGTCCTGGACAACCTTTAGGTCTTCCCTGCTTGCTCCTGCACACCAGCCTGACAGCATGTGTGATCGCAAATGGTGCCTTGACCAAATTTCACTTGATGTCACAGACTTAAGGTTTTTCTCATAAAGTCAGAATTATAACATCGCTTCTGTGTTTTTTTAGCTCAGAGTAGTGAAACTTGAGAAGCCATTGATTGATGATAAGATCAAGGGTCTGGAGTCTGGATTTTAAGAGCTACTGTGATTTCTTTTTTTTAACAGCTTTAACAAGTAAAATTACTTCTTTGGACTCAGTGGCTAAATGCCTTTTATACAATAAAAGTATTTATAAATATAATTCTATTTGTTATCAGCTGTATATGGTAACACAAACCAAATTATGATACTAAGTCTATCCTAATTGGTTTTTAGTAAAAAGACAAAAATGATTTGCATTCCCTCTAAAGAGAGTAAAAATAACAATTTAAACATTCTGCTCTCTAATCATGTTTACCTGTTTACCTAAAAAATCCCTTTCATCTCATATCAATTATAGAGACTAACTTTAGCCTGTGCTCTTATTAATTGAGGTATGGATTACATTAATGCTATGGTTTCGGCCTTGACTATCCCCCAAAAGTTCCTATGGTAAAGACTTGTTCCCAACATGGCACTGTAGGAAGGTAGTACCGCTTTTAAGAGGGGGTACCTAATAGGAGGTCTTGGGTCATTGAAGCATGCCCTTCAAGGAGTTAGTGGACTATAGCCCTTTCTTCCTCTTTCTCCTCCTGGCCTTGCTCTGCCATGTGCTCCTGCCATGATACACTGCCTCAGCACAGTCCTAAAAGCAACAGGGGCAACCAATCATGGACTTCCCCCCAAAACTCTGAGCCAAAATAAATCTTTTCTAAGTTGATATCTTAGTTGTTATAGTAATGGAAAGCTGACATTGGACATTGGCACTGAGAAATGGGCTTGCTGCTCCGACTGTACCTGGCAGTGCAGAACTAGTTTGCTGGAGGAATATGAAAACTTTTGGAGGAGTAGGCAAGAGAAAGCCTAGAATGTTGTACGCAGAGCTTAACAGGAATTCCGGTGGTGGCTCAGAAGATCAGAATGCTGATATGAATGTGAACAGTAAAGGTCATTTCAGTGAGGTTTCAGATGAAAATGAGAATTCTTTGAAAAATTGGACTAAGACCCTCATTGTTATACTGTGGCAAAAATTTTTGCTAGACCTTAAAATGTGCTTCTTTTGTGGCCAAATCACACATTTTCCATATCTTTTTGCTCCTTATGCTCCTAGTACATATGACTAAAAGCAGCCAGTAATACTTATGCCACAATCAAATGTTGTGCTGCCTTGACATTTCTTTCACCAGATGGAGTAGTCCATGGTCTTTAATCTTAGCCTTCCAGAAAGTGAAAGGGCATGGACGATAGGCAGCCAAATTCTGAATGATCTGAAGACCTCCCCCTAAGTCCACCTCTTCAAGGTTCCACCACCTCCCAGTGGTCAGGCTGGGAAGAAAGCCTTTCACATTTATCTTTGGAGGGCATTCAATATCCAAACTTATAGTAGTTACCTACACTCACCTTCTCCTAACCATATACTTTTATTTTAATGATTTGTAACTTAATTGAAGAAAAATAAAACTGCTAACTAGATACTCTTATAAAGAATGAATTTTCAAGAGAAAAAGTAAACAACTTTTGCAGTTTTATTAATAGCACTGAAGTCAATAGCAATCCTGCATTTTAAGCTCAACATTCACCATAGGAATTATTTCATTAATAATGCGAGGCACTGCTTATTGTACCTATCAAATACACTGAGCTGTGAGGTATGTTAAATGTCTTAACCTATTGAAATTTTCAACAGCCCAAGGTTATACCAATGTTTTAAGAAGGCACATCCTTCTTATAGACTTCCTATCTCTAGTATAGTCTTGGAAGTTGTCCTCAGATAATAAGTTACTCCCCCCACCCTTTTGTAAAGGGGTTGAGTCTTCAAATACTTTTAATCAGAATAACACTGGAGACCCAAAAGCTAAAATTTCCTTCTAGGATAATAACAATTCTACTTGGCCTATTGGAATGATGACATTTTCTTGTTATATACTGCCTGCTTTTCTGTGAAGTTATATCATCTAACTTATTAACTGTTTGGCCAAACCTTACAAATTGGATGCTTACAACAAACATGATTATGTGTGTATATATAAATATGATATATTCATATATATATAAATATATATTTGTTATGTGTATATATGAGGGTGTGTTGAGATTTACTCAGGAAAGAAACATAGAAACTTTGATTTGATATTACTAGATGTTATGAACATTTCAATATAAGAGTTTCTTTACTTGGGGTCTTTTTACCATGAGTAGCCTCCCAGGACCCTCTGAAATCATATAGAAAATTCTGACTGCATGTGCATTTTCTTGGGAGTACATCTTAGCTCTCATCAAATTGAAAAAGGAATTTATGATGAGGGCAGTGAATTTCCATATTAGGAGAAACAATAACCAGGATTTCATTATTACTTTTTCTGTATGGAATTTTTGTTTCTAAACTTTATATGTGTATTTGACTCACCTTCTTTCTAGACTATTTTATAGGACAATGTGAGGTGCCCAGGAGAAATTAACTCACTCATGAATTATCCTAATACTGTCATTAGAAATTGAGTCAAATGTTCTTTTACTAAGTTAGACCTTTAAATAATAAATAGGAATCGGGGTCATTTTTAGAATGCTAGAGACCTGTAATTATCTACCTATATCATATAATCAATTGATTCTTAGATATAGTGTTTAGTTCCCTAATTACTATTTTCGCCCTCTGAAACCCCTACTCCCTGAATTTATAGAGCCCATTGGCTTAAGATTTGTCCTTTTTCACTGCAACCTTACCAAGCCGTCATCTTCCTTGATTACCTTCAAGTAAACTCAGCTTTGAGGTGTGTTACTTGTACTGATGACTCACCTCTCAACTTTCTTACTGAGGACTTCCTTTTATCTCTCTCTCTTTTTTTTTATGGCACTGGGGATTGAACCCAGTTGCATTCTACCTCTGAGGTCCACCCCCAGTCCAATTTTTTATTCTTTATTTTGAAACATGGTCTCACTAAGTTGTGGAGGCCTCACTAAGTAGCTGAGGCTGGCCGCAAACCAGGACCCTCTGGTCTCAGCCTCCCAAGTACTGGGATTACAAGCATGCGCAACCACGCCTGGCTCCTTTTATAAAACTCTTAATGGCATTCAGCTTTTTGTAGCAGCTGTTGCTCACAGTCAATCTACAGCTGGTTGACTTGCAAGTATTTTAAACAAGGGGACCTGCAGACATTTCCATCTGTGACTCACCCTCCCACTCCTGACCATACTCTATTTAAAAACAAAATATTAACAAAGAAACATTGTTTGTTTGACAGTGTTGTTAGGCAGAAAAATGTTATCCTTGTACTACCTGCATCAGCATCAGCCCAGACCTCCAGTACATTTGAGGATGAGCCTAGGGATGCTTTGGGTTCCCCACTCCCCTGAGGTTCTCCAGATCATTCTGATATAGCAAAAATAGAGAACTACTGGGGAAGGAAAAAGTATGGGCTTTGAGGGCTTTAGTAAGTTACTTATTTTTTCTGAGCTTCTATGTTTCCACTTGTAAATTGGATTTTAATACCTGTGTTGTTGTGTGCATTTCCAAATAATGCATTTAAAGGATCTAGTGTTTTTACTACTGTTCTGTAAATGTGATCATAGGTTTGAATATTGTTGTTGACGCTATGCTCTGTCCTGGTGGGGATGAATTAGAAGAACTGAGAGCCAAGTATGGCTGTATACACCTGTAATCCCAACTGAGCAAAGTATCGCAAGTTTGAGGCCAGCCTGGGGAACTTAGTGGGGCCCTGTTTAAAAAGAAATGCACAAGCCTGTAGATTCAATCCCTAGTAACACACACATACACACGCACATGCACAAACATAGCTGGTTTCAAAGTGTCATATGAAAGTGATCACAGAAAATGATGTAATTGAGTGGTTGTGAATATGAGCCCTAGTGCTTATAATAATTTGTCATCTTTATCATCTGTTACTTCTAGAACTAGTACATTCCTAATATTATGCCTTCAGCTCAACAATTTCAAGAATTTCTCTCCCTTTCAGGTAGTTATATTAGAAAGAAAATACTACTTGTAGTGCCTGTTAACTGTGGAAATAAAATATGCAAAATGTTCAACAACTAATTAAATATATTGTTTCTGTTTCTTGGGTTAGGGTGATACTAATTGATAAGAAAATAAAGCAGTGAAATTATATATGACATGTTGCTTTGTGATGGCCCTTTCTGTGCTTAAGTCTTGCTTTAAAAGCACTATGTGCAGATATAAAATGCTAATAGAAGAAAACAATTTTATCCATCTAGGTTTAATTGTATTAATATTAAATAGTAATATTTTCCATTTTCATGATAAATAACTTAGAGATGGTTATAAACAAATATTACTAATAATTTAGAGACAATTATAAACAAATATCACTAAACGTCTAAATAAAAGTTTAAAAGGAACAGTAGAGATAGTAGTTGTCACTACCTAGTTAGCTGTGGAGTTTGTCATCTGTTTTAATTTTATCTTTTTATAATGATCTTTAACCATTTGAAGCTGAGATATGTGAAACATCTTTTTCCACATTGATACTTGATAATTGAAATAGTAAAAAATACTTCAATTTCTTTATATTTATAAATTTAAAATGATTTATAGTGTTTATGATATGTAAACCCAAGTATTCATCTTCTCAAGTACCCAAGCTCCCTCAACACATTTTTCCTCCATTGCATATGTCTGGAAAAGCTACCACCTTAATTAAGCCCATTATCATTACGTTCTATGCTAGCACCCACGCAGCTGAACATTGATAGGTTAAAAACACATAACTGCACTGGCTGATCTCACATTAAAGTTAGGACCACACCTTTCAGTTAGGTCCAAACTACTTCCTGATTGTCCTGCTACCTTTTGTTGAATGTTTGTTTTCCTTCTTTCCAGAATGACTATTTCACTAGTATCCTTTCTTCCTGTTCTCCCTTAACCCTGCTGTGCTTTCTTTTGCCTCATAGTTCAAGGAAATAGAAACTATCACATAAGAATTCTCTCATGCTTTTCTAACATCAAATTTACTCAACTGTCTGTTTTATTTCTACACCCTGCCTTCCCTCATTATGATTTGGGAAGGGTGTTTCTGCTCCTACTCAAGGCCAGCTTCTCGATTTGTGATCCTGATCTCTTTCTGCTTTGCTTATTATTCCCTCCCTTTCTGTATCAGAAATTCTGTCCCTCCTGGATCATTGCCATCAACAGAATGTGCTCTCCTGTTTCTTACCTTTAAGTCTCATGCAATTCTTTGCTCCACATTTCTCTCCAGCTATTGACTTCTTTTTAGAGTGCCTTATTCAAACTTCTGGAAAGAATTGTCATTAGTGGCCATTGTATTTCATGCCACGTTTTTCCCCAACATCCTCCACTTGTACTTTCATCCCAACAGTTCCTTTGAAACTGCTCTTGTTGGAGTTAGTAGTTATCTCCATGTTGCCAAATCTGTGTCACTTTGCTGCTTTTATTTTACCTAACATTGACTGTTTCCTCATTTTTCTTCTTTATACTTTTCTTTCGTATTGTAGCATACTATCTTAGTTTCCTTCTATTTTATTGATAATTCCATTTAGTGTTCTTTATTAACTCTTCTTCTACTTTACCAATAATTTTTAAAATATCCCAGGCTCTTATCTGGGTTTTTATACATCCACATATTTTACAAGTAACTTCATCTTAAATTCAGCTGATATTATATAACATTTATTTCCTCAAGTAGCCTAAATTTGTGTTTATTGTCCTGACATATACCAAGCATTCCTACTGATACAGCTAATGTCATAGAATCTCCACTTTGACATTTTATAGTCACTTCAGATTCTCTTGGTCAACATGGAAATCTTGATTTCCTTCTCACTGCCAGATCTGGAACTTTCATTAGTCGTTTCCCATCCTAATAAGTGGCATCATCATTCAATCAATATCCTGTAGATTTTTCCTCTGTCACATTGAGTCTAATTTTTTTTCTATCACCACAATATAGTATACAATAGTTAAGACCTGGTCCTGGAAATCAGACTGCCTGGGTTCAAATCTCAATGAACTCTGTATGGTTTCTGTGACCTGGAATCACCATTCCACTGCTATCTTTGTCCAAGACTCTATCATCGCATACTGGAACTACTGTATTAACCTTCTAATTTTTTTCTATGCTTATATGCTTGTCCTGCACTCCTCCAAGTCTATTCTAATTCACTTTCTACAGTATACAGAATGATCTCAAGTGTAAATGATATCATATTGCCCCAAGGCCCAAACAGTCTGAGAGCCTTGCATTGATTATACTTACCATAAACTTCAGACTTCTCCCCATGTCTTACAAAGTCTAAAATATAGCCCTTGCTGAACTTTCTTAACCTCATCTCTTTTTTTTTAATGTGCTTTTATTGGTACATTATAGTCTCACATCATAATGTGAATCATGTTGACAGTGATTTACATGCACACAGCACTTGGTGCCCCCCCAACTATACTCCTATCCTATAATATGGTGCCTAGAATCTGCATAAAGGGATGGTAAAACATTCAAGAAGATATTTGCCTTTACTTCGACTTTATCGTCCAAGTCTCCTGATCTGTAATACAGTGTCCTGAGTGGATCCAGGTTCAAGAAAACAATGCCTCTCTCACCTTCTCATGCGTGATGAGCTACAACCTATCAGATTCCTCACTATGTGCATAGTGAGTTTTCCCAGGATCTGTTGACCACTGAATTAACTTACCTCTCTGAGGATAAAAGATTTGATACAAATTCTAGTTTGAGTTCACTTTATTGTAGTATCCTTTGAGGTCTTACTTTATACAATTCTTAATTACCAAAACATTCTCCAGTGAGCCAAATGGATTGCTCAAGTAGTCATCACTTAATTGAACATTTATCTTGTTACAGCATTGGAAGTTAGAGAAATGCACAATAGAACTTAATACCTGATCAGAAACTTTAAATCATTCATCTCATTTTTATAGTTAACCTGTGAGTTGAAGGTAGCCATACTATTTTTAGTTTAATTAAATAAAGGCTTGACTTCAGAAGTTTCTGTAATTCTAGTTTGTAAGTCAAAGGGGAAAATTACAATTTAGTAGTGATGAAATATATGTGGATGGATCCAGGAAATGACAATAACGATACAAGACACTGAAATATGGGACATCCTTCATCCTAAAGCTGGAAAAGTATCTGAAATAAATTATTTATTTTGAGCTACAGCATGGACAGCACCAACAACACAGTGCCCTGCATGGATTTCTTCTTTTGTATTTTACAGCTAGTCCAAATTTTTCTTTAGTGTTGTTAACATAATCTTTTGTATTGTTCACTGTCATTTCAATATTGTTGATGCCCTCTCCTTGTTCCTCTACTAAAAGAGATATCTGAATGAAAAGATCCCTTAAGTCCTTTACTTGATTCTCCAAATTAACAAGTTCCTTGTGTCTCTGTTCAATCTCTGAGAGTTGTGCTTTAGTGATTTTGGTTTCAGTAAGTAAACTTTCATTAAAAACTTCCCATTTTCCTTGATGAAGCATATCATTTACTTCTTCTTCAGGCACCTCTTTTCCAGCAACTTCAAGCTGACGGAAGATAAATGTCTTGCACTTCTCTTGCTTTGCTGCTATTGTGTCATTGTATATAAACATGGTTTGCTGAAAATGGCGGAACATTGCAGCATACTGAGATTTAAGTATCCTTGTGACTACTGATGATGGACCATTCTCAGTCTCTGACTTTTTAACTTCTTTAAGTAAATCACTCAAACCTCTGTTAATGTGTTCTGCTTGGGTTTTTATCTCCTTTGTAATGGTAGAATCTCTCTTAAGTAGACTAAACCTTCTCATTGAAGCCACCAGACTTTTCTGTTGCTGTCCAAATCTTTGAACATCATTTGCCAAATTGTTAATATTGTCCTGTAGTTTTTGGATCTCATGTAAGTATCTCTCAGCTATGGGCTCTCTTTCATAAATAACAGCTTGCTGCACAAACACCCCTTGTTCCTCTGCTTCTGTAGTTAGCACATGACTATCTCTAGAGAGTTCAATTTCCTTTGTTCTCTGCTTTAGTTCTTGAAGTCGGTCTTTCATCTTCCCTTTTCTGTTAAGAAGCAAAAAAAATGACATATTGAACAAAGGGAAGTTTGTCTTGGCATAGCTGTCTGTTAGCAAAAATTCCCACTTTTCTAAAAAAACTATTAAAAATTAGGAAAATCAATAAGAGTTTTCTCATAAAGATTATTGGAATAGGAAAAGTCATGTAAAAGTAACTTATAAATTACTTTGCATAATATGGAGCTGTTATGAATCTCATTTAGTTGAACGCAGTAGCTAAGGAATCAGTGATGGAGATACAGTTGCCCAAAAATACATTCATCAGTTTCATAATACTATCTATAACATGATTTTTTTCTTAATAGAGGATAATTTTACCATGCTTTCAACTTTTAGGATTAACCTTTAAACTCTGAAAATGCCTTTATTACTAATGCAAATTTTCCCAGTTAAGTTCGTCTATGCAGTGTTAATAATATACTCATTTTGTTAAATATGCACAAATCAGTTAAACCAGTGTTAAAAACAGGACAGATTCTATATAAGAGATCTTTTGTTTGTTTGTTTGTTTCCTGTGGTACTGGGGATTGAACCCAGGGGCATTCTACCTCTGAGCTATATTCCTAGCTCTTTTTATTTTTTTTTATTATGAAACAGTGTCTTGCTAGGTTGCTGAGAGTCTTGCTACATTGCTGAGGCTGTCCTTGAACTTGCAATCCTCCAGTCTCAGCCTCCCAAATACTATATACGAGTTTTAAGCAATATAATGTTGAATTTGTTTTCTGAGGCATCTGGATTAATATATTATTTGACATAGCTTTGTTTTCTTATCCATTGCATATTTATGAAAAATATTTTTGGTTTGATTATGCTTATTTTTTAGCTTTTCTTTTTTGAATACTTTTATTAGTACATAATAGTCTCACCTCATAATGTAGTTCATAGTGACAGTGACATACATGCACACAGCACTTGGTGGGCTTTCCCCTGGCTCCCTCCCCACTCCCTCTTCCCCATACAGGATATTGAGACTAGCATTGGTAATCTCACATGCGTCATAATGTCAAGGGAAGTGTTTCCTTCATTAATTATTTCTTATTCTTAACATTCCTTTGGAGTGATATCTAAGCTGGGTGTGGTGGCGCATGCTTGTAATCCCAGTACTTGGGAGGCTGAGACCAGAGGATCGCAGGTTCGCGGCCAGCCTCAGCTACTTATTGAGGCCGTCCGCATCTTAGTGAGACCCTGTTTCAAAATAAATAATTAAAAATAGGGCTGCGGGTGTAGCACAGAGGTAGAATGCCCCTGGGTTCAATCCCCAGTGCCACACACACAAAAAAGAAGATCCATGGAGTGATATCTAGACTGTGTTCTAACAAAATGCATATCAGTTCGTTTTAAGTGATATTTTTGTAAACATGAGAATATACTTATATATACCCTTATTTTGAGAGTGCTGATAATAGTGACACTAATCATACCCTGTGCTGGCAGTTATCCATAGGAATCAAATTGATGTACATAATTTACATGTAATGATCTATATGTATATACACACATGCATAATGACATGAGTACATATATAGTGATTAAAAACCAATGATTGTTAATAAAACACTATTTTCACAGAGCATTTTGATTTTAGAAAGGCATTATTGTCTTTCATGATATTTCTGAAGGTAAGAAGATGCTATATGGGGGTATATGAATAGCTCATTGGACCACATATAATATTAATGTCAACCAGAAAAAAGTATCTGATATGATGCCATTGTACCATGGAAATTGGTGTTTGATTTATTTATACAAATATTTTATTGATGATTTGAATATTGTCATAGAAGGCATACTTATCAAATATACAGATGGTGTGGAATTTAGAAGGATCTCTAGTATGTTGAAGTAAAGAGTTGGGATTCAGAGATTGAAATAGCATTGAATACTATACTAAAAGTAAAAAATACATTTAACAGGAATAGTTGTAAAATATTGCACCTAATTGTTTAGAAAACATCTTCACAGGTACACAATGGAAGACTCTTGTGTTTATAACAGTGTCTATGAAAAGTATTAGAGATTTTAGTTAATTACAAGCTTTTTATCAGAACTATCAGAATAGTTATCATGCTTTTACAAATAATTGTATGATTTCTAGGTAGACTAAGAAAGATATTTGTTTCACTAATTTTATGGCTATTGGGAGTGGGCCCATGTTAATTTCCAAGCATGATATTTTGAGATGGAAATTCATATATATTGGGAATTTCCAAACTACTGTGGAAAGGATGAAATTGGAAAACCATACCAAATGGAGAATCACTGAAAGAAATTAAAATCTTTTCTATGTGATAGAGAATATATATGTGTGTGTGTATATATATCTTCTAAATATATGTCTATATCTTCTGTATATTACAAAATCTTCTATCTCTTTATATATATTATATAGAGATTATATATTAATCTTCTAACATATAAAAGTCTATACAAAGGAGGGATTAGATTTACTTAGCATAACACCTAAGGGCAGTGGGTAGAAATTGCATGGAGAGAGGTCTGATTTGTGTAAAAAAGACTTTTCAAGGAAATACAGCTTTCCCAAGATGAAATGAACTGTTCCATGAGGTGATAAGCATCCATCACTAGAAATGTTCAAGATGGTCTTTAATGATAACCCAATTAAGGATGTTATAGGGATGATGTCTGCATTGGGTCAAAATTTAAACTGATGTCTTAGTAATATACTTTTAGTTTTAAAGGACTGGACTTTTCTCAAATAATTCTTGAGGCCTACTGTATGAAAAGTTTTAAATGCTATAGTATATATTCAACTATACTTGTCCTTGAGGAATTTACAGTCTGCAAGGAGATAACAATATAGAATTAAGCAGATAAATTAGATCATTTTAGGTCTTGACAGAACAATCAGGCAAGGAGATATTTGACCTGTGAGACCTAAATATTGAGAAGCCAACCAGATGAAGAGGCAAGGAAGTATATTATGGGTATCGGAGATAGGTTGCCAAGGCAATGAATGAGCATGATATCTTTTAAAGATCTAATGAGTATCTGTGTAGGTAGAAATTAACAAGAGGAGTATATCAGTAAAGTCAGAAAGATAGGTAAGGGATAAGATCATAATGGGCTTGCAGGCCAATGTAAAAAGTTTAGATTTTATTCTAGTTGGCAGTAAAAGACAATTAAAGGTTAAATAGAGTATTGCCTTGATTTATATTTTTAAAAGATATCAATGCTTATTATGTAAAGAATTGTTTCCCAAGGTGAGGATAATAGTACATAAGAGAGACTTGGATAATTAAAATAGAAATGGAATAAATGGGAGCCATAGGATATATTTTTGGAAGTAGAAGCAATAGGATTTGATGATTTTAACCTATCAGGCATACTTTACACAATCATTTCTTGAAACACTTTCAAGAAAAGTACTTCTCTTGGTTTTCCTCTTATCTCCTTGGCTCTTCCTACATCATTCTCCCCCAACCCCCATCTCATTTCCCTCACCTCTGAATATTGGAATGCTTTCAGGCTCAGGGTTCTTATTATCCACCATCATTTAACAGTTTCATGACATTAAATACTGTTAAATGATAACTCAAATAAATTTATTTCTCCAATGTAGACTACTCTTTTTTGGGGGGGTTCTAGAGATTGAACCCCCCGGGAATTCTACCTCTGAGGTATACCCCCAACCCCTTTTTAAAATTTTTTAGATTTTGAAACAGGGTCTCACTATGTTGCTGAGGATCTTGCTTAGTTGCTGAGGCTGGCCTTGATCCTGCGATCCTCCTGTCTCAGCCTCCCAAGTACTAGATTAGTGCCACCACCCCAACTAGACTGCCCTTAAAACACCTATATACCTGACACTTTCATTTGAATGTCTATGTCTA
Source organism: Glis glis (assembly GCA_004027185.1). Taxonomy (NCBI): domain Eukaryota; kingdom Metazoa; phylum Chordata; class Mammalia; order Rodentia; family Gliridae; genus Glis; species Glis glis. The sequence continues at coordinate 13,076 of PVJS01034870.1, forward strand.
AAATGATCTTGTACTCTTCCTCCAAACCCTCAGGTTGCTCCATGTCAGTATATGGCAACTCTTCTTTTAGTGGGTCAGATAAAAAATTTTAGAGTCACTCTTGACTATTTTTCCACTTATACTATATCCAAACTAATAGTACCTCACATCCAAATTGTCAAATCTTGTCAACCTCTCAAACTCTCTTTTGAAGTATCTCTCTCTCTGTCTTTTTTTTTTTTTGCACACACATCCTCTCCCCACCACTCAACTCCTTGATCTTTTCTCAATACAGAATTCAGAGCTAAGACAGATCATGTCATTATTGTGCCTAAAATCCTCCTTTAGTGTCATCTCGTAGAGAAAAAGACAGAGCCTGCAAGGTTCTACATGACTTCTCTTATTACCTCTTTGATGTCACCTCCTAAGACTGTCCCCTCCATCTGATTCAGCTGTACTGTCATTTTTGTCCTCTCACGAACTAGGCACCACCCAGCCTTAGGGCACTGGCATGTGTGGTTTTCTTTTGGAAACTCTCTTCCCCGTGAAGTGCATGACTTATTCCCCATCTCCTTTAGTCTGTGCTGAAGTGTCACCCTCTTAGTAAGACTGTCCATGGTCACCGTATCTAGAACTGCAACTACACTCTCAAATCTCTACCCTTCCCAGCTTTACTTTTCACTATTTGGCACACTATATATTTTACTTATTTAACTTGTCTCTCCCAAATAAAAGCCCCGTGAGGAACTTTATTTATTCTGGTATTCCCAGCAACTTAGTCTCATAGTTATTGAGTGCTCATATTGAGCTCTTGACAAGATCTTAATACCAGTGTAAGTGTGTTGTATGTTCTTGTAAGAACTTTGAATTAAGTATTATCGCAGTCTCTGTCTCACAGCTATTAAGATCTGAGTTTAAGCAGTTTAACCAAAGTGTCAGCTAGTGGTGGATTCAAATTCTGGAAGTCTGGTTTGAACGACTCAACTCTACCATGTTATAAAGCCTTTTTCAGCGGTGTCAGATGTTAGAGAGATTGTCTAGGGTGAGTTCTGAAAATAGGCAATTAGGTCAGTTAAGTGGTTGGCAAACAAGCCAGATCACAAGGGATAAGACCTTGAAATCTGTTTTTAACAGAAAAAGCCTTTTATAGATATTAAAAGTTTCTTGCAGTATGGTTGTATTGCTGAACATTTTAAATACTGGTTAGAAACATTTAAGAACAAGCTTTTATTTATAATACATTTAGAATTTCACTACCTAAATATTCTAATATTTAACTCAAAAAGCTTACAGTCTTTTATTTTCACACTGACTTGCTATAGTAGTAGTGAAGAAGTCCAGTCAATTCTGTTTATACAAGTTAGAGACTTCTAAACTGGAAAAAGATTTTATTTGCTCTTCACCTTTTCATTCTCTGTATTCTACTTCTCTTGCAAGGAATAATTTCTCTACCTTTGGAGTAGAACTAACCAAAGCGTAAGTCTGAGTAAAACGAATAATAAGCTATGATATTAAACTTGGAAAATTTGTGAAAGGAAGATTAGTCAAGGAGGAATATAATAAGGAAGTATAGAGAGCATTGCCAATTTTCAATGTTAGGAAAATAGATCAATATAAAACATCAGTTAGTGATCCATTTGTTAGACATGTCTTCTATATGTGTATTTCTTAGCCTTTTTCCATGCAAGTAGGAAATAAGCAAAATAGAGGGAATGTATGTAATAGTATGTCAGCCTACTATTGTTTATGTACTCTATTAAAATGAAAACAAATTGATTTTAATAGGGAGAGATTTTCATATTAGAGCAACCAATTAAACGTGCAGAAAGTTTGACATTCTCATTTTTATATTATTTTTCCTCTTTTTAAACTATACTAAGAAAGTTAATTTATAAATTACATATGATTATTTGTAGTTAATTATAGTTAGTTTTACTTAATTTAATCCTTAATGTAAAAATTCACATTTTTTTTTTTTTTGCGGTACTGAGGATGGAACCCAGGGGCATTCTACCTCTGATGTACACCCCCAGCCCTATTCTTTGTTCTTTATTTTGAAACAGGGTCTCACTAAGTTGCAAGGGCCTTACTAAGTTAGCTGAGGCTGGCCGTGAACCTGCAATCCTGTCTTAGCCTCCCAAGTACTGGGATTACAAGTATGCACCACCACGTCCAGCTCAAAAATTCACATTTTTAAGAGAGACAAATTGAAAAGATTTTTAGCATTATAAAACTATTTTTTTTTTTTGCGGTTCTGAGGATTGAACCCAGGGGCATTCTACCTCCAAGTTACACCCCAGCCCTATCTTTTTTTCCTTATTTTGAAACAGGGTCTCACTAAGTTGCGAGGGCCTCACTAAGCAGCTGAGACTGTCCGTGAACCCGGATACTCCAATCTCAGCCCCCCAGGTACTTGGATTACAAGCATGCACCACCATGCCCGGCTTTTTATAAAACAATTTAACTTGTAATTCCTTGTGAGTTTTATTTTTATTTATTTATTTTTTTTTGCGGTACCGGGGGTTGAACGCAGGGGCGTTCTACCTCCGCGCTACACCCCCGGCCCTATTTTTTTTTCATGCTTTATTTTTTGAAACCGGGTCTCACGAAGTTGCGGAGGGCCTCACTAGGTAGAGAGAGAGAGAGAGAGAGAGAGAGAGAGAGAGAGGAGAGAGAGGAGAGAGGAGAGATAGATCAATCGATCGATCAATTGATCGATCGTACGCACGCGCATGCGCGCTGAGGCTGGCCACAAACCCGGATCCTCCGGTCTCCGCCTCCCAAAGTACTGGGATTACAAGCGTGCGCCACCACGCCCGGCCCTTGTGAGTTTTAAATACTTAGTTTATGAAAAATTCTGCCTAATCCTATATTACTAGTCACGATATGTTTATGGCACTTTAATAACTAGTTCCCAAATCTTGGCAGCTCAAAGCTGTGGTTTCTTGCTCTCATTTCATGGCCATGATGAATTGGCAGGGGCTCTGGTCTCTTCTTGGTTGCTTGGAGACTTAGGCTCCACCTTTCTGGTAGTCATGGCAGCAGGGAGGAGGCATCACTGGAGAGCCTCTCTAGGCATTAAAATGCTGTGGTCCTGAAGTGATGCATCCTCTTTCCTTTACATTCCCCAACCAGTGAAAACAGGTGACATGTAGTCCTTCTCGGTTCCATCTGAGAGAGGAGAACCTGGTCTCTTCAGCACCTATCAAATTTTCTAATTTGATTCCAGCAGGAATCCTTAGAGGTTATCCAATGTTCTCCTTATTTTTCTTTGGGGAAGCTGAAAACCAGGAAAGGCCCATGTCTTGCACAATGATGGTGAGGATGTTAGTAGTAGTCCTTTCCAGTAAGAGGGGATTTGATGTTAAAATCAGTGGCTTAGTGATTTACATGAAATAGCTGCCTACTCTTCTTTATTTGGTTTAGTGTTATTTATCACTTATTTTTTATTTATATGCTCCTTGTTGTATTACCACTTTGATACTGAAGATAAATTCCTTCCCAAAGTATTTAAGATGTTATGTTGAAAAATGTGATTTGTATTTTTTCAAATAGATATGGTTTTAGATGTAGATCATCTCAAGCTTAGAAAGATATCTAACCCCCAACTGCCCAACCACACTCCATTTCTGGTCCCCCTTTCCCAATGGCAGTCATTTTCAGTTCCTTAGCTTTGTTGTTTTTAAACTCTCTATTTAAAGGTAATTTGCTTCTGTAGGTATTTCTGCTTTTTCAGATTAGGTATTATATTGAATTTCTGCTATGAAAGATATAGATTTAACTCCCTTTTACTCTAATTCTTCCTTCAGTTTCCCCCCTCAATATAGTTGTATCACAGTTTTTGTTAATCAGTATACTATATTTATATTATTATGACCACCACATATTATTTATATCTGAGTCACATCAAGTATTATGGTCATAATTCCCTTCCCAAATACTTTTATTCATTGTTTTTAGGCCTGAGTCAATGGGAAGAAGTAGAAAATATTTATTTTTTTAAGAAAACTTACTTATTAGAGTATTTATACATATACAAAAAAGAGCCCAGAACACAAATGGATAGTTGGATGATTTTTTACAAAGTGTTGGTACATCTTTTTTGGGGGGGTGGTTCTGGGGATTGAACCCAGGGGTATTCTACCACTGATCTATACCCCTATCCTTTATATTTTTAAAAATTCGAAACAGGGTCTTCCTAAGTTGTATTTATCCTGTCTCAGCCTGCCAAGTACTGGAATTACAGGTGTGCGCCACCATGCCCAGCTATCTGTGTATCTTGACTAGTCATATTTGGTTATCTTTGCAATGTTAACATAATTTGGAATGTTCTTCCAAATCTGTGCAGAATGTAATATAGGTACTTAGGTGTACTTATATGAAGTGTATAAACTACTTCTATTTTAACTGATCGTATGCCCTTATAAGTTAGCGTATTAGGCAAAGTGAGACATTCAAGCATATTAGAATTTAAAAGTTGGAAGAGACAGAATCTACATAGTTATAAAATATGCAGCTCATAGTTGTGAAATCATTTAATTGTTTATGCTAAGTGAAATTGATGAGATCACTATTTTATGCAATCTTTTGTGTACTTTAAAATTATTTTCGTAATGTTGGAAATGTTCTATCCAAATATGAATCAGCTTTTAGCATGCTTAACTTACTACCTGGATAAACAGTTTTGAATTTTACTAGGAATAATGGACTATATCTTTGAGCTTAAACATATTTGAAAAAAGAAGGACCAGTAATTGGTGTGTATGGTAACCAATGTTGACAATTTGTTCTGAGAAATCGAAAAGTAAACTTAGGTGATTCAACTAAAACTTTCTCCACCCTATTAAAGATAGCGCAGACTCCTAGAAACAGAAACACAAAAATTACCTAGTGTTTTAAGAGATACACCCTGGGACAGATACTAAATGTCCAATTGTAACTTTACAATTTTTTAAGTCATTTCTTTCTAGACTCACCATATTAATGAAATAAAATCTTCAATAAATATAACCAGTTTTTAACCCAACATAAGAGTATCCTTTTGCTCTTAGATGTGAAGACAATTTGCAATATTTTTCTAATTCAAGGTTAAAACAGTGGATCTTATTGAAATATTAACCTTTTTTGTTACTTATATAAGGGCAAAATAGTGGTTTCTAAAAATGAACTAAAAAGCCAGGCATGGTGGCGTACGCCTGTAATCTCAGTACTTGGGAGACTGAGACAGGAGGATTGCAGGTTCAAGATCAGCCTCAGCAACTTAGTGAAGCCCTCTGGTGAGACTGTTTCAAAATAAAAAATAAATTAGGGCTGGGGGTGTAGCTCAGGGGGTGTAGGTAAGAATGCTCTTAGGTCCAATCCCCAGTATCACAAAAATAAAATCAAAACAAATTAAATTAAAATAAACTAAAAATTTTTATAAATTGCATATATTTTCTGTTTTAATTATCTGACATTTTTATAATGCAGTCTTTCAATGCTTTTTGCCTACTTTTTATTTAGTGTAAATAAGTTGTTAAATTAACTTGTTCAACTTAGTAATATTAGGATCAGTTTTGTTAAGACTCATGTAATTTTTTAATTTGCACTTACCTGATTCAAGTAACTTATATGTATATAACATGGCTTTTATATTAAATTTAAAACTGCATAGCCTTGAAGATAGCATGTTCTAGATATTACATGGCTAACTTTCAAGTCTATCATATAATACTTATAAAAGTCATTATTTTAACATAGTAACAAATATAAGATAATTTAGAAAGTATCTGACCTATTAAAGTACCTTGCATTTAAATGATGCTGATTTAAACCTTACAATGATTTATAAGTTTGAAACTTTTATGCTGAATTTTATAATTCAAATACTTTCAATATACTTGCTGAAACATTAAAAAAGTGATCGAGTACTTTCATATTTCACAGTAGTCCTTTTGCAACAAGATTATTTTTTAATTTCCTCGAGTCAGTTTTAGAAGATTCTGGGAAACAGCAATGAAGAAATTAATCAAAACTGTATAGAAAACTATCTCAACTTTAAAGGTTATACATATTTGAGCATGAGCTTTTCAATGTTAAATGTGAAAGTGTTCTCTAAAGCAAGTGCAGCATGATTAATTTATGGTCTATAAAAGAAAGAATTTTAGGTTTGACTAAAAGGATCTGACTTTCTAATGTTCCCAAACAAAAGTCATTTTTAAAAGAACTTAAAAAAATATTTCCTTTGAAGTTGATTAACCAAGAGCTCTACAACAAATCCCATGCAGTTCATCAGTAGTATATTTGAACCAACCTGTAGCCCTGTCTAAATCAGAGCAAAACAAGTAATTTAAACTTTCTCTTGAGCTATTTTCAAATGTCTCAGAATAATCAGATTTCAATCCATGGATGTCTCATATTAAGAAGTACAAAATTAGTAGTTTATTTACCTTTTTTGTCTTGTTCCTTTTGTTGTTTTTCCAGCTGTGGTGTTCTGCCTTTTGAGAGAAAAATCTGAGTATCATCTAATGTAATGTTTGATCAAATTGCTTAAATTGCCGTCTTGTAGGTCGCAGGCTAATTTCTTTATAGTTCTCATATCGTTACTTGAAAGCCAAATAATAAAGTCAGATAGGTTGGAGATAAAGTTGTACTTTTGCTGTTAATATGAAATGAGAAGAACAAATTGCTTACTTCACACCTGGAGAATCTGGTTCTGCCTGTTAGACGCCTATTCTTTAGATTAAAGGAACATTTTCATTGGAGGTAGCTGGTAACAGGAAGTCCTTGTTAAACTGCCTACATAGAGTCTTTTGCACAGGTTCTGCAAATCCAGTCCTACATTATCTATAAACAACATGACTCAAAAAAAATCCTCACAATGGATTTGTATTTAAACAAAGGTTACTTTCTTTTCTTTTAGATATCAAAACCTGCTTAAAAATATAGAATTAAATAGAAATAAATAGGAATGAAAAGAAACCTGGTATAAAGGTCTTTTCTTCCTTTTACTTTAAAATGACTGAATTCTATTCTATTTTAGGAAATCCCATGAGGGAATAGCTCATAAAATCATCAACTTTTAGAAGTAGAACAGTCAGAAAAGAGCTCATATCATTAAACCTTCCACCCACTTTTATTTTTACTATATTGCTGTTTGTACTTTAAGTTTCTTCTATGGTTTTCAATATAGAAGAGCTAAAGTTGTTCAGTGATGTTAAGCTATTTATTTATTAAGCAAATATAACAATTCAAAACTAATTTTTACCAGGAGGAAAGATTTATAGGACAAATTAGAAATGAAAAATTCACTCATACTAGCAAATTTCCAACTCTTTTCTTTTTTCCTTACTGAGTTGTTTGAGAGAAGGAAGAAGGGGTATTGCTATAATAACTGTCAAAATAATATTTGTATTTATTCTTTTAAAAGTCCCACTTCCTGGAATCTGTTCCCCAAAAAGAAATGATTCCTTCACACATCTGTGTTTCATAGCACTCTTTATAAAAAAAAAAAAGAATGGAAACACAAAAGTCCTTCAGTAAAGGACTGGCTGAATAAATGATGGACTATCTATACAATGGAGCATTTTACACCTGTATAAAGAAATAAAGATTTCTTTTTTCTTCTCTAGGGTAGTTTCAGGGTTACTGTTCAGTTAAAATTTTTAAAAGCATGGTGCAAAGTAAGTGTATACAGTGTGCTAGCTTTAACAAAGAAAGGGAAGGGCAGGCTCAGTGGTGAATGCCAGTAATTCCAGTACTTGGGAGGCTAAGACAGGAGAATCACAGATTCCAAGCCAGCCTCAGCAACTTAGCAAGACACTGTTTCTAAATTAAAAAAAAATGCTGGGGGTGTCGCTGGGAGGTGGAATGCCAAAGAAAAGAAAAGAAATATTATATACACAGATACAAATCAGTCAATACCAACAAATGTCCATAGTGCCCAAACTGTGGTTTTTAAAATGCCATTTCTCCCATACACCTGTTTATATTTTTAAAAAGACATAATGTGAGGATGAACTAAAAACTAATGAAAATAGTTGCCTGTAGAGAAAGGGAAGGAATAGGGAGAGGAAAAGGGATGGAGATGGACAATAGTTCTGATTGCACTATGTTTTTATAGCTTTGAATTTTGAACCATAGAAATGCTGTTTTTTTTTTTTGCGGTACCGGGGATGGAACCCAGGGGTGTTCCACCTCCAAGCTATACCCCCATCCCTATTTTTTATACTTTATTTTGAAACCGGGTCTCACGAAGTTGCAGAGAGCCTCACTAAGTAGCTGAGGCT
>PVJS01034871.1:0-21322 GCA_004027185.1 Glis glis
GCAACTTCGTGAGACCCGGTTTCAAAATAAAGTTTAAAAAATAGGGCCAGGGGTGTAGCGCGAAGGTAGAATGCCCCTGGGTTCAATCCCCAGTACCGCAAAAAAAAAATAAAAAATAGATAAATAAATAAAAATACATAATGCATATCAGATTATTTCGTCTTTAACATTTTACTCAAAAATTTTGGCTCAAAATTCTGTTGTGTTCCATTTTATTCATATTAAAAGCCATTTTTTTAACAATGGTTTCCCAGGTACAATAGAATTTGTCTCCCTGCTATGATATCCTCTCACACTGCCCATAGCCCCAACACATTCTTGACTTTTCCTTTTCTCACTTGTTCTTATACATTGACCTTCTCCTTGTCCTTGAACATGACAAGTACATTCCATCCTCAGGGCATTGGCATTAACTGAACTTTCTGCCCTGAGCACTCTTCTCCCAGATTTGCAATTGGAAATTGCAATTTACCTTATCCTCCAAGTCTTTGCTAGATATCACCTTCTTAATTAAGCTGAACCTCACAAATCTATTTTAAAATGCTCTAATCCAGAAATCCTGATACTCTTAATTCTGTTCTATTTCATGCAGAATATTTTATCTTCTAATATATGTTGCTTATTTATTAGTCTGTGGTATATTATTTGTCTTTTCCTACAAGAATATAAACTATGTGAGTACAGTTTGTTTTATTCCTATATATGAAGCACTAATATAATAATAATAGCTTGTGGGGCAAGGCTTAAATTATATTTATTGCATGAATACTTTAAGAACCCTTACAAACAACAAAAAAGAGAAAAATAGCAATTGCATAAATAAAAGAAGAAATAAATATATAGAAAAAATTTGGTCTAAGATCAAAGGCAAATATACATAAAAGCAAAACTATTTTGGATCATTAATTTAGAAGCTTTTTAAAACTAAATTCTTGAATAAGGCATTTAAAAGAAGACATTATCATTTACAGAATCGAAAAGATAATTTTGTCACATTATCTGCACTTTCCTACTTGATTCCTTCTTGTAAGAAAGGTGTGATAGCCTTGTTGGTAATAACCTAGGAAAAATATTCAGCCTTAATCATGATTCAGTGTGCTTGCTGATAAACTATCATGCATGCAAACAGGAGCCCCTCATGTTGTCATCCTCACTGAAACTAATTTTCAGAAAAGGACATCTGATCAATGTCCTGACAAATTGAGAAAATCTTGGTAATTCTCACTTTCTTCTTTCCATGTAGCCTGTCTTGGTATACTACAAACTGAGTAATTTATAAAGGAAAGAGGTGTGGTTTGGCTCATGAATCTGGCCCAAGGTTGAGGGGCCACATTTGGTGATGGCCTTCATGCTAGAAAAGTCCCCACACAGCCCAGGGGATCACAAGGCAGGAGCAGATAGGGTGTCATGGAGAGAAGGAGTTCAGCTGGCTTTTATAACGTGCCTGTTAATCCATTAATACAGTGACCCATTACGCACATAAATGGATTAATCCATTCATGAAGGCAGAGCACTAATCACATTTTAAAGGTTCTGCTTGGTCCCACTTTTAATATCAGGTCATGTGGATTACATTTCACCATGAGCTTTGGAGGGGGCAATACATATCCAACCGGAAGCGCAGCCAAAGCAATTCATGACTAGATGGCACTGTCTCATGAGAAGAGGCTTCTACCATGTTCTTTGTGCTTTTGTGATTTTCCAGTTTTAACATAATAGATCCATGTTAAAATCCAAATTTAGTTAAGAGAATTAGGAGTGATAAATTAAATCAGTAACCTTATGTTTAATTAACCCAAGGTATAAATGTGTTTCAGTGTTGAATATGGGCCATTCCAACTAACCAGGAGACTCTGCTTTGGAATTCCAAGCACCAATCGAGAAAGGATAAAATGTTTGCTCAATATCATTATTTTTCTCTTGTTTATCTATTTTTGTTGTTTATTTGTGGAGTTAGAAGGCTGGGGCTTAAAGTAAAACTCTGGTATTTTAAAGGTTTCCTCAAATACCATATAATAGAACTACAAAATCCTCCATTAAACCTGAACTCTGTATATTTGTTGGCTATATGTGTTTGTTTTTTTGTAAATCCTAGAGAAAAAATAAGATCTGGAGATGAAGGATATGAAGTATATTAATTTATTGGAAAGATAATAGGTGTTATGACACACATATATTAGATACACAACTAAAAATGAATATTGAACCAGAAAGAAACACTAAAAAGAAAAAAAAATCTGTTTGCTATAGGACAAAAGAAATATCTTTGTCATCTTAGGTTCATGGCTAAAGACTCTATAACAAAAAAACAGAAAAACAAAACAAAACAAGAAAACATGAGCTTATTATAAAATTTCATGACATATGAGTTGAAAATTCAAAGAAAGGGAAACCTGCTATTTTATACTTGGGTCTAATCAAGAGTTGGTAACACAGAGAAGTATACTTAGGCAAGATGGGTATGATTGAATGGTAATAAACTAGGAGGAACTTAACAAGAGCTATTTAGCCAGATTCTCCTTGGCGTTGGCTCCTTTTGTCCATATACAGGGGGTGCATCTCTCAAATGGGGCTCCTATGCCTTTCTTTAGGGAAGAAGGGAAAGGTAAGCAGGACATTCTTGCTTCTGCTGTTTACCGAATGCCACAGTTTCATATTTTGGTGTAGTGCATCCTGAGTTCCATCAGTATTATTGGCAAACAAATTTGTGCCATGTTGGTGGCATCTAGTGACTCTACTCTTTAAGGAATTCAACTTATTATTTAAATCCTAACTCAGTTACCCCAAAACTATCTGTGATTTCTCTAGGAGAACATGCATCTCTCTCTCTCTCTCTGTCTCTCTCTCTCTCTCCCCACACACACATATTCACTATATTGAAAGCTCTTTAAGTAAGTTGTTTTAAAATAAATCTTTTTTCTTTAATTGACAAAATAACTGGCCACATTTGAACCATTTATTCTCTCTCTTCCCTCTCTCTTCATATTATTTATAATATGTTTATAATATGTAAATTATATATTGTTAAAGTTAGATATAGAATGCCCCCCTGAAGAGCTCATAAATTGCTATATGGAGGTGATATAATTGAGTCATGGGTTGTAATCCCAGCAGTGGATAAATCCATTGTAATGTATTCATCTGGGTGGTGGCCTAGGCTGGTAGGTGTGGCTGGAGAAGGTAGGTCCCTGGGGGTACAGTCTTAGGAATTATATATGGTTCCTCTGCCCCCTGCTCTCTCTCTTGCTCCTGGTCTCTATGATGTGAGGAGCATAGCCCATTTGCTCTTCCTCTTTCCACTTCCCGCTACCATGCTCTGAGATCTGTGGTCCCTGACCTCACATGGACTAAATGATGAGCAAATAAATCTCCCTTCTTCTAAATTACGTGGTCAGTCTTTTAGATTATGGCTGTGAAAATGTTGATGAATTCAGATGCCAACCTAAATTAAACATATGTTGTGTGTGTGTGTGTGTGTATCCTTTCACATTTGTACAACATTTATCACAATTACCTCTTAAAAAATCTTACTGTTCACTTACTTGTCATACTCACTGTTCTGTGAACTCATGAAGCATAGTGAAACAATTTATTTTTGTTATCTTTGCATCCATCAGAGCTGCATTTAACACAGTAAGAGCTCGATAATATTCTTTGAAGAAATAAACAAATGAATTGATACTTTGCTTTTTGCTCAGGCTCTCTAGCAGGGGCTTTATCTTCATTCTTTCTCAAGTAACCATGTTCCACATAAAAGTGACCCTGCCCCCAGGAACAGCAGTAAAAAATGGCTAATTCTAATTCATAAACTAATCCTTATCATAGGTTTGAATGTATAGGGGAAAAAAAACATAGTATACAGAGGATTTGGTACTATCCATAATTTTGAGCATCCCCTGGGGGCCTTGGAATGTGTAGCCTAGGGTAGGAGGGGACTACTGTTCTTCAAAATAAAGTGTTTATCTCAGTTCCCTCATCATTGTAAATTAGAGCACACAATTGGAAGATTAGGTAGAGTATGCCTAATATTAGAAACAGGTTAAAGTTGGAAATCTCACCAGAGAGGAAAAAAAGAATACATTAATAATGAGTCATCCAATACTTTAAAGCAGTCTTGATACAAATATATTCAGCATGTCAACCATATAGCACTTATATTTTCCTTTCCTTCCTTGCATGATGAAACTGCAACTTGTGAATAACCTCACAGAGCAGAGACAAGAATAATTTCAAAAATTTTATAATTTGGCACTATTTAAGCATGTGCCATGTAAAATGCTGCTTTATTTTTAATAAAAATAAATTTGTCATCAAAAATTTGTGTAGGGGATAATTTCCAAAGTGAAATTTTAATACTAAAAATGTATTCTTAATAATTTTGCATTAACTATATTTTTCTGTTTTCTGCATTCTTGACTTTCTGGAGTATGGGGCCTTGCAGGCCTGGGAAGATCTTCCCCCTCAGGAAGAGTCGATTCAAAGAGATAATGTGACCAAATTCTTTCTTCACTGGTTCCCTTCCCTCATTGTCCCATCTGGGTGCCACAATGAAATGATGCAAAGTTCCTCCTCTTATTGGGTTCTTGTCTCCAAAAGAATTAATTAACAGATTATTGAAGGATATGTATAAGGTATAAAGATTTTTTTAAGCCAAAACAAGATAGGAGACAAAAACAGCTCCCCCCACACAGGGGGAAGTGGTCCCTGAAAGAGAGTAACCATTGAAGTTCTTAGGAGGTGAGCTTTTATTCCTGATTGTGGTTCCCCATCTGCTCTTTGTTCATTGGTCAGAATTTTGTCTTGGGGACGAAATTCATCTTGGGGACTGACCTTTGGAATAGAGATTCAAATGAAGGATTGAAACTGGGCAAAGGACACTGGGCCTTTCTAATCTCCTGGTACCAACCGTCTGCTCTCTCATCCTTTTTTCTTTGATCGTTCTTGGGACTAAAGTTTTGTGTTAATTTGTACTGAAATCCCTGTATCTATTAACCTTCCCTGTCCCAGTTCTTTCTACAGATGGCCTTTTAACCCTTCCTGCTCCAAGGTCCCCTGCCCTGGCTCAATAGGAACTCCCTAGATAGCATGCCTTTGATATGCCAACCAATCAATCTCAAGTCAGTGCTCCCATGCCTTCCTTGTATCAGGACTCTTATTCTAGGAGACTTGACTTCTGACCTAAGCACTCCAGAGCTTGTTACTATAAAAGTAGAGCTGTCCCTACAGTCAGAATCCTCCACAGTGATTCAGATTATCCAATTCTAATGTTCCCTCTTTTCCACATAAACTACAACAAAGGCTCCGGTCCCAGTCTCTCCCTCTCTCCCTCTGCCTGGTTCTTCTCCATGTAGCCCTGTAAGGTGCACTATGCCTCCTATTTCTGGGGGCCTGCAAAAATAATAAAAATGTCTTCTTTCATGACAATCATTTTCATGCCCTGATGTCTCACACCTAATTAAAACAAATCTCATTTACCACAAAATAAATTTGTATGAGAATAGCACAATGTATGAAACTACTACCATATAAAGAGTTCATCAATTAGCTAAAAAGTTTGCCTCAATAGAAACCTTACTGATAATGTCACATCAAAGTAATACTATGGTGACCTAATTACTGCTCAAAAATTTAACACACAGCCTAAACAACAACAACAATTAATTAATTGTTAATTAATTAATTAAAAATGATCTAGCCTAAGAATTTTTAAACACAGTAGGTTGTATAATGGGGTATCTAAACTAGAATTTTTGAGATTATAATTTAAAATAATGACCTACCTTATAGTCATCTAATGTGGAATGAAGACTTAATGTGTCTGAAACATTTTTAAATGCTTTGGATGGGAGATTTGTTTTAATCCAAGGGATTTGCAACATTGCTCTCCTATCTCATGCCCAAAGGGGCCAACCCTCAGGCTGATTTCTCCAAGAGTGGGAAATGCCTGAGTTAGGCAGTCTCTCTGGAGCAAAGGTCAAACAGAATCATTGCTCCAGAGACTGTGGTTGTATACAGATTGCAAGCTCAGTAAACAATGACCTACCTGAAGATGCACTGAAGGGGTACTAATTATCAGGGCAGTAAATCACACTAAACCAATAGACACACACACACACACACACACACACACAAACATTTGCGCACTCACATGTACTGTCTACTAATCCTGAAGGAGTAGAATGGTTGAATTTATCTTTATCACAGAGAAATACTATATTGGTTCTGACTGTCTTTGAAGAGATGACCAATTTGACATATAAAAAAATTTACTTTGAGGGAAATTGGGATCTGGGCCCTATTTCCAAGTTGAAGGTGAATTATACTAAGGTTCATATCATTCAAACAGTTCTAAGCAACATTTTAAAAAATCTAATAACATTATTGAACATTATTTGGAAAATTTCTGTTATATATATTAAATTATATAAAATAATGGAAATTTAGAGTGATTAAGTATATCCTCAGTTTTTTAAATGTGGAAGAGTATGGTTGTAATCCTAGATCTAATTTCAAAATTTTTGGTAATGAGTCCATTATTTTGAATTCTCCTTAAAGAATGTGATCATATCTTTCTATCATTGTAAGATTACTTGGCATTTTAAAACAATTTTTCTATATAATAATGGATAATGAGATGATAAAAACTGCATGGAATTTGATATTAGAGATCTAGATTTAAAAATGCGTATAACCAATTGATAGCTGTGGATTTTAGGAAAGTTACTTAATCTCTTAAAACTTGAGTTTTCTCATGTGCAAATGAATCCAGCAAGATACAGTAACAGAATTGTTTATATAATAAGATGTTACATGTTAAAGAAGTTTATTTAAATTAGAAGTTACAAAATGAGGTTTCTAGTATATCATATAACAAGAAAACAAATTGGGGAAAATACCATAAAATGTCTGCTTTAATTACTGTTATACTTTTATTGGTACATTATAGTCTCACATCACAATGTCGTTCATAGTGACAGTGTCATACATGCACATGGTACTGGGTGAGTTTGTTCCTGGCTACCTCACCCATCCCCCCTTCCCCATACAAGATGTTGAGATTGGCATTTGTATTCTCACATACGTACATAATGCAAATGGAGGTGTTTCCTTCATTAAGTCTCCCTCTTCCCCCTTACCCTTCCCAAGACCACCTCCCTTGATCCACTGGAGTTTCTCCTCCATTATCTAAAGTCCCTCTTATATCTCAACTACCCCGAAACATTATACAGCTTAAAAAAGTTATCTGCCTTAAAAATATGAAAAAAGTAAAAATATGCACTACAAATTAGAAAGAACCAATTCTACAAATGATGTTGTTAAAGTATAAATATATATTAAATCATTTTAAAATTTTGATTATTGGTGCATAAGGCATTTTTAGTTAAAGAAAAGAATGTTGTTGATGTGTTGTCAATGTACTGTGTTCTTGGAGTGTCCAGTAGTTCAGCGACTTTTATTAGCTATGTGTATTACTCATATAAAATGTTTTAAATACACTCCTCTGCTCTCATGGTTTTACTAAAAATTTCAAATTTAAAAGTTGTGTTTCAGACTTAAGAAGAATCCTGATTAAGGATGAGGCCTTAAAATTAATTCTTTAGGAATGATGTGTTCAGCCCTAAAAACTCTCTACTTCTATCCAGAGTGTGTGCTTAATAATTTTATATTATAAACAAATAACCCTGAGTATGTTAGGGCTACATATCCAGGATCCTTATATTATTTTGATTGTTTGCCTGTTCTTTTTTTTTTTTTTTTTTGCGGTACCGGGGATTGAACCCAGGGGCGTCCTACCTCCGCGCTACACCGCTGGCCCTATTTTTTTATACTTTATTTTGAAACCGGGTCTCACGATGTTGCGGAGGGCCTCACTAAGTAGAGAGAGAGAGAGAGAGAGAGAGAGAGAGAGAGAGAGTTGAGGCTGGTCACGAACCCAGATCCTCCGGTCTCCACCTCCCAAAGTACTGAGATTACAAGCGTGTGCCACCACACCCGGCTCTGTTTGCCTGTTCTTAACAATACCAATGACTAGAACCAAGGATTTACTCAGGGCTAACATCCTGAAATGTGGCTATGCTATTCGAAGATGATCTTTGTAAATTTTAACAATGGACAGGTCACAGACACACATGATCAAATTCGACTTCATCTGTGTAAACAGCTGGTGCAGCCAAACTCAAGCTTACCAGCTGCCTGCTGTCCCTGGTGCAGCCTGATTCCCATAACCTAAGGCTCTCGCATTTTCACAAGGATGGGTTCCTGAGGCCTCCCATGCAGGTGGTAGCAGAAAGCTTTTAGGAATTAGTTTTGGCTTTGCCTTTTCCTCATTTCTGAAGGATGGTTTCCAAATCTTAACATAACTCCTCTATCCCCTACTCTTTTTGGTGTTGAGAAAATCTGATTTTTTTCTGTCACTGAATTTAAAGGTCTTCTAAACCCTGTATTCCCATTTCACAAACAAAACAAAAAACTCTAAGTGAATGAGGCAAGTCACAAAGACAATACATTAGCTGATTCTATTTACATGAAGTTCCCCAAATAGGCAAAGCTGTGGAGACTGAAAGTAACTTAGAGACTGCATGTGGGTGAGGACATGAGGGAATAGGAGAGAGATAGGGTCTGGGGCTTATTTTGAGGTGAAAGGATTGGTTTAAAATGATCTCTGTGGTGATGTTTACGCCTCTCTGTGAATTCACTGAAAATAGTTTTGTGCACTTTAAGTAAGTGAATTTTCTTTGTGAATTATATATCAATTAAACTTAAATACCATACTGACACCTATGATCTAGAGAAACAGGTGCTAAAATACAGGTTACTAAGTGCTTGCCAATTGACTGACACTGACTGCTTTTGTTTGATTAATGTTTATATAGATCTGTTGCCAAATGTAAACATAAAGGAATTTCTCAGAAAAAAATCATGAAGGAGATAAGGAAAGAAGGAGGAAGGAAAGGAAAGAAAGGAAGGAAGGAAGGAAGGAAAGGAAAGGAAAGGAAAGGAAAGGAAAGGAAAGGAAAGGAAAGGAAAGGAAAGGAAGAAAGAGAAAGAAAGAAAGAAAGAAAGAAAGAAAGAAAGAAAGAAAGAAAGAAAGAAAGAAAGAAAGGAGAGGGAGGGAGGGAAGAAGGAAGGAAGGAAGGAAGGAAGGAAGGAAGGAAAGAAGGAAGGAAGGAATTACATCAAGAATTAACCTAGTCTGGTAGATTTTCCTAAAAGCTATTTTTTCTGGAAGTTTGATAGGTAGAAAGACTTGAGCAACTCTTTCCTAACTACATATAAGATAGCAGAGAATGACAGCATCAGCGGAATTCTTATTTCTCTTTCCTTTCTTATGACACCTTACATTGGATGAGCTTTTAGTCAAAACTTGGGACAAAGATGGTATTTTTCTCTTGCAATGAAAATAGAGAGAAAAAAAACTGAGAGTCACTGACTGACGATGCTTAAGGAGTATTTCCCATTGACTGATAACTTTTAAGCCAGTACTACTTTGCCCAAGGAATAACTGAGATATCAGACTTCACAGTTAAGGGTGTTATTTAGGAACTCCAGGAGGGTGCAATATTCTTACTGTTTAACAAGTGTAAGGAAGGAATCCCACAATGCTGCTGGAAAAAATCAGTTTTTCATTCCACTTAATCCCCTTCCCCATTTTCTCTCCTGAGCCTGAGCTTCATGGCCACTTTAGTTCTTTGAAGATTGTTTTTTCTGCCCCCCATCCATGTGAATCACTGCAGGCCAAATCCTGTTCTTGCAAGTACTATGGTTAAGGGGAGCTGCCATGCTGTATCTAAAGGTTGAATTCAGCCACTGTAGGTGGTGGCTGCTCACAAGTCCATCAGAAAAGGAAACTAAGCTAGACAAATGTTTGGGAGGGATGCTTAGCAGGATTGCAAGATAATGCTGTTTATTTAGTCCTGCGAAACTATGTGTTTTCTTTCTATTTTCTGTCCTACTAATTCAGTTGTGATTTTGCATAAATAACTACAAATTGTTTAAAAACTTGTAGGACTATTGAAAAAATTTCACACCATATAACAATGTTTTTATAGACCTCTATATTTGAAAATCTTTTCAGATTCTTCTTCATAACATATTTAAAATGATTATCATTTAGACAGATGTTGACACATTTAATTTTATGATTACAAATATATTCTGGTTTCTAAATATTTGTCAAAGAGAAAGCTAATTCAATAACAAATGCTCCTCCTTCCATGATGGGGTTACTTCCTAATGAGCCTATCTTAAGTAGCAAAAGCATTTAACATATCTATCCTACTCAGTATAATAGCTTAGCACTAGCTTAGCATTAGAACATTATAGCCTGACATTGTAGTTTAAAGTATACTGTAGACTCAGGGTTGTTTATGCATGTGATTGCAGGGCTGACAGAAAGCTCGGGCTCACTGCCACTACCAAGGATTGCAAGAGAGGATACTACCACATATTGCTAGCACAGAAAAAGTCAAATTCAAAATTCGATATATGTTTCTACTAAATTTGTATCATTGTTGTGCCACCTGAAAATCACAAATAGCCCCCAGCTTTTAATTATTTGACTAACAAGTCAAATAATTAAAAGCTGGGGGCTATCTGTATTATCAATCGGTAATCTTCTTGTTTTCATTTCATAACAAATATGTGAAAAGTTATTTTAAACAAAGTGATAGGATCCTCAATTTGACCTAATACAATTTCACTAGCTCAACTAACCCTTGTTAGAATATGGAAATTATGACATTTTTCTACAAACATGACTTCTGTGAAATGTTGACAATCTGCAGAACTTTTCCAACAGCCTCAATATCTCTAACACTACATAAAAACTGCTGAAGTGATACTTAAGAACAAACTTTAGGAAGAGAAAAAGATGTTAACTCAATTATATACCACCTTGAAAGGCAATAAATGGTATAAATCAACTTTTTCTAGAAAATATCTCAAACATGATGCTAATCCATTAAGCTACCAGACTCTTAGTCTAACAGAGCGTTTTATAATAAATCGAAAAACACTGAATTAAAGTTGAAAAGTTTCTTTAATGAAACATTTACCAACATTTAATATGCTAATAAGCATTCAGAATATCTAAGGTGAGAATATAAAATTCATTGTTTTCCTAAATTATTTAGTGCTGTTGACATCCCCACTCCATGGGGATAGAGATATGTTGGATACATCATTGGTAACATTTATCAATTTGTGAAGCTTGTATTCATACAACATACTTTAGAGGATGTTACTTTAAATTATGAAAGTCCTTAGATTGTCTGTTTGTATTTAATCATCATTTAAGGGATTCATGCTTTAGGATATATAGGATACATGAACAAATATACAGTGCATCCATACACATGAATATATATATTAATTTATCATGGATTATGTATCACTCGATTATATATCCCTAAAATCACTGGATTATATTTTAAAGAAGAGTTACAATCCTGGTACTATACTCAAATATTTGTGTTTTGAGGGTTAGTCATTATCAATATTGCACTTTGGTTTCTGTATTTTTAAAACAAAGTTGATCCATTAGATTAGTAGATCATCACACTCTCATCAGCTAGACATTAAGAAAAGTAGTGATGTTCAGTCCTCACTTCCAGAAATTTTTATTTATTTCAATTAAAACAGTTTTTTAAAGCTTCAAGGAAATTCTAATGTATACAGGCCAGCATATACTTATACTTATAGTTAATGATTTTTATATCTTGTAAGTAAAGATATATGTGTTTTATCTTTGATCCATTTAATGTTGTTTTCTATCTGAAATTGCCAGAATTATATGTTTAACAAAGTATGTTTACATTGTACAAAGTCTATCTAATTCCTATATTTTTGTTGTTTGTGGTGCTGGGGATTGAACCCAGGAGCTTTCTGTCTCTGAGTTACACCCGAGTCCTTTTTATTTTTTATTTGGAGACAGGGTCTAGCTAGGTTGCCGAGAGTCACACTAAATTGCTGACGCTGGCTTCAAACATGCAATCCTCCTGTCTCAGCCTCTCAAGTATTGGGATTACAGGCCTGTGCCACCATACCTGGCATAATTCTTACTTTTTATAAGACAACCATAGAAGTGATAGACTTGAGATAGCTGGTTAGGCATGAGAAAACCTTGTTTTCTCAATGTGAATGTCAAAAAAAATTGACCTTCCATGTTCTGATCCTTGAATGAAAATATGACTAGAATAACAATAGAATTTCAGAAGGACTAACTCAAGTTTTACTTCTAACCTTGACTCTCTGGTATTGCTCCACAACTCCTAGCTTTGTTTTCAATTAATTTTCTAGTTAGGAGAGCAATCATTAGCCAAATGAGTCAATTCTGACTCTCTACAGTAGTGGACAAACATTTGTAGAATTTAAATTTGAGTTGGGATGGAATGACAAAAAGGAATCCAGTTCCTTAAAATAGGTTCTTAGACGTGTAAGAAATGCTCAGCGTTTTGGTTGTTACAACTGGGAAATATTATTAGCATTTAGTGTGGAGTGGCCAGGCATGCTGCTAAATATTTAACAATGCACAAGGCAGTTATATACCTCCAGAAGTTAAAAAAAAATCAATGACCAAATATGTATACAAGGCTGAGAAATACTTGTCTATACTCTCCAAAAGAGCATTGTCAACTATTCAATTTTTCATAGCTACATAATAGATTCATTTGAGAATATCCATTTCTCAAAGCTTTTTTTTATCTACCATAACCTACTACATAGATCTGGAATTGATGTTATCGTTAATGTGAACCATCACTTTTCCAAACTCCCAAGTGTCAACTGAGCAGTATACTAAGACCACCTCTAGGGACCCTTAGCAAGATGCTACATCTTAAGGCACTAGGCAATATATCTACATAATATAATAAAAAGTCTCTGCTATCCAGATTCTTCTGCTTGCCTTTGATCCCGCACCATAAGGGGCCTCCTCCAGTCTGCCTCAGCCATACCCTTCCAGTACATATTAATTATGTCCTACAGCTTCCTTAGCATAAATGTCCTCTTCTATCTTACCAGGGTCAGCAGTGTCCCAGTCCAATAATGCTGAAATTTGGCTTAGAAAACTTCCCAGGACTCTTCAGAAAAAGAGATTGAGGAAGACTTGTTCTTCAAACCAAGCAGAGTGAGCCACTTCTGTACACCCAGATGTTGAGGAACATCATTAAAGTTCTTCAGGGCACCCTGCCCTGACATCTCCAGCCCAATCTCATCATTCTTTTCTCCCTATCAGGACCCCGACTTTGGAAGATTTGACCAGTATAAGAATTTAGCCTTTTCTGAATTTGTCACTTTTACAGTAAGGTGTTGTTTTTCAGCTTGGTCTGTTGTAAGAGTCTGAATACAGTTTTTGAGGTTTGACTGTTGATATCTTTTAATCTTAACCTCTTGTTTTGCCCTTTCTACATTTAAGAACACTGATAAGAAAGCCTGGGTGCTTCCCCAGTTGATAATGGTGGGAGAGTCAAACTTCATGCAGGCCCACTGAGCCTGGCCCCACCCCCTCACCACCATAGGACTGCTGAGGCAGTCTGCTTTTACTACTGTCTAAAGAGTAGTAAAAGACTTTCTGAGGAGCTGTCCTGCCCTATTCAGGAAGACTTATTGTGGAAATAATACATCTTTTCATACTTTCTTGTATGTAGGCATCATTGGTATCAACATGCAAACCTAATGTTGAGTAGAATTATATTCTATTTCTGTGAGGTAGCTGCAACATGGACTTTAAGCTACAGAAAATTAAGTTCACTTTAAATGCCTGTAGAGAGGCCCTATGAATTAAAAAGACTAATAGATAACACAAATCCATGGCTCTAACAATATCTACTCAATTCTGCCGTCCTTATGGTTACTGTTTCCTTCAGACTTCTCAAGTATTAGAGACATTACACAAACAGTGCATGCCTTCTACCTGTGTTTAATCCTAGTTTTAATCTTAGGTCCTATTCTTTTTTTGTTGTTGTTGTTGGTTCCTAGAATTGAACCCAGGATCATTTTACCTCTAAGCGATACCCCCAGCTCTTTTTATTTTGAAATGGGGTCTCACTAAGTTAAGTTGCTGAAGGTCTTGCTAAATTGCTGATGCTGGCTTCAAACCTGTGATCCTCCTGTCTTAGCCTCCGAAATACTGGGATTACAGGTGTGCACCACCATGCCTGGCTTAGGTCATATTCTTTAAGCAGTACCACAGATGACAAATTTTATTAAGTTTTTGGAAGATGTGATTTCAGTGAAACACGAAAGAAGGGAGGAAATCAGAATAAGTCAGGATAAGAATCTAGGTAAAGGTGTGTGATTTCAGCCTGATCCTACAGGAAGCTCTGGAACACGAATGGTAACAAAGGATGCTACCCCTACAGAGAAGGGGATTGGACTTTTGCACCTGTGTCAGTTCAGTCATTGGCTGAAGTCTTACACTTGACAGGAGGTAAGGTGATACACTTTGCTGAGGGAATTTTTCCAGGGTTAACAGGAAAGACTACACAGTAGTCGATGTAGGGGTATACAATCCTGATAAAAGGGGTCTGTATTGTCATAGGGAGACATGCTAATTCTGAGGGGTCCTTGGCCTCCATGATGAATAAGAATTTCAACATGTGCCATCAGAAAAAGGCAGAGGTTTAATTAGTTTAAGAAAGGTGGGGATACAGGTTGGGGGTCATCTCAAAACGGGAAGAGTGAGTCTCTCTGTGAGCGTCAATCCATCCAAGCAAGCAAGAGTGAGTCCCCGTGCTTTCACAGTTCTTTTATAGGAGGGGGTAGGTAGGGTCGCACAGTAGAGGGCAGGACTTCCTCTTAGTCCTAGGTTTCCCTGGCAACAGATAGGGAGTGGGGTCTGACCTTTGTCCTCCTCGCCCACCCCATTTACATTAAGCATCTCAGGTGTGGACAGGAGCCATTGTGATTAAGGGTGTGGACTTATTAAGGCTTCTGCCTGACTGAGCACACCCTATAGGGTGGAGTTAGATTATGAACTTTCAAAATTTTAAATCTCTTTTTTTCCCAATGTCTCCTTTCTGCCTAATAGTTCTATCGTTTCTATTCTACCTCATCATGTATGGGTCATCAAGAATATATACACCATTAATTAGACAACTACAAATGAGAAGTATATTCCTGCTAGGTATTGCAAAGGCATACACTTAGACTGTCCCAAGAGCAGTTCCAAGGCACAGATCAGCTGTAACCTGCTTGGCTAGGGGAATGTTGTGAGAGGAAGTGGAGGAGGTAGGTAGGAGCTAGATTAGAAATGCTTTATTGCTGAGTAGAATTCCATTGTGTGTATTTCCCACAATTTTGTAATCCATTCATCTGTTGATGGACATCTAGGTTGGTTCCATAATTTGGCCACTGTGAATTGTGCTGCTATGAACATGGGTATGCATATATTACTGTAGTGTTCTAGTTTCAATCCCTTTGGTATGATACCCAGTAGTGGTATGGCTGGATCATATGGTGGATCCATTCCTAGTTTTCTGAGGAATCTCCACACTGATCTCCATAGTGGTTGAACTAGTTTGCAATCCCACCAACAGTGTAGAAGAGTCTCAATTTCTCCACATCCTTGCCAGCATTTGTTGTTGTTTGTGTTTTTAATGATTGCCATTCTAATTGGGGTTAGATGAAATCTTAGAGTAGTTTTGGTTTGCATCTCCCTGATTGCTAATGATGTTGAACAAAATAACATCATTTACAAGAAAATGGAAGGATCTGGAGAACACTATGTTAAGTGAGATTAGCCAATCACAAAAAGAGAAGGGTCATATGTTTTCATTAATATGCACAACCTAGGGAGTAGTGGGGACACAAAAGGGACTCCAGACAATAATGGAGAACCCACAATGGAGAAAGGGAAGTGGTATAAGGGAAGGGGAAGGGAAAGAAAGAGGTGAATCAATGGAATTATAAACAATGTGTACATATGAGAATATACCAAAGTCATTCTCACTACTCAATATGGGGGGGAGGCGGGGGGGACACTAAGAGCTGTGTACATGTATGTTAACATCAAATTGATATTCATTGTGATGTGAGACTACAATGCACCAATAAAAGCATTTTTTAAAAAAAGAAATGCTTTTGAAGGCTGGAATAAAGAATGCACTTTATGTTAACTGTGAGGGGACGTTTTTGAAGAGATTTAAGATAGTGAATGGAGTAATCTGTTACCATTTTTAAATTAATTTTTGTAGGGTTAATAAGCCTTTGTTATTGAAGTCTTAGCCTTATAAAGAGGATTAAAAAGAATTTTCAAAGTGGGCAAGTGGGTGTATTTAGGGGAGCTAGACTATACTCTTCCCTAAACTCTGTTTATGTTTTGATGTTAAGAAGAAAAGGAATGTGGGACACTATAGATGATTTTCATTTATTTATTTTATTTATTTTTTTGTGGTACCAGGGATTGAATTCAAGGGCATTCTACCTCTGAGTTACACCCCCAGCCATATTTTATTCTTTATTTTGAAATAGGGTCTCACTATGTTGCAGAGGGCCTCACAAGTTGCTGAGGCTGGCTGCGAACCTGCGATCCTCCTGTCTCAGCCTCCCAAGTACTGGGATTACAAGTGTATACCACCATGCCCGGCTATAGATGATTTTTAAAACCCCCAGAACTGTCAATGGACTTCTCACTCAACATCATTTAGGAAAGGTCAGGAAAATGATACAATTTGAAATGAGACATTTTAAGAAATTTTATGACTTTTGCACATTTTCATTTGGAATACAGTATATAAAATTTTAAACATTGAATAAAAATATAAAATATTTTTAAGAATTATCAGAACATATCAAATTTGTGTTTTTATTAACATTGATAAATAATGTATTTCATGTTTGAGGCAGAATTATAGCATACTATAAACTGAATATATGCAAAGTACATCATGCTCTATTTAAATGTAGACGAAACGTACCACTTTATTTCATTCTATATATGGTAACCTGCATATAGACAAGTATATACATTCAATATAATCACAATGGCTACAAGTAGGTTTTTTATTTAATTGAAATTGCATTTTAATTGTTTTTAGTTGCTCATTATTACATTCCAGTCTATTAAACTGTATCATAAAGATAAAAGAGAAGTAAGAAGCTTTCTTCCCCTAGAATATTGATATTCTGAACTTAATGATTCTAAAGGGGATGTTGGCATCCTGGGTTGCAAACCGATCAATGATCATGAATGTGAAGCCTAAACTATAGGATTTTGAACTGAACTGTGAAATAGGTGAAGTTTCATAGATAATAATAAGAAATAATATATTTTGGAACTACATTTTTCCTACAGTTCCTCATTATCAAGTATGCACTGACTTTCTGACATTACATACTTGCTTTAAGAAAGAATTGAGATTTTACTACCTGGAGAAATGGCTGAGATTTTTAGTCTAACTGCAATTTTATGTAACTCAGCACTATAGAATAAGAAAACTTCCTTCTAAGCTGATTTTTTCATAATACATTTATGCTGTAGACAACAACTCTGGCTGTCAGCTAGCTTCCTATCTCTTACAGTTTAATTTTATACATTTTTTATGTAGGTCTGGGAAATAAAAAATGAATAAAATACTCTGACTTCTGTTAGCAGAGTTTTCAAAAGGGAGAAAAGAGATATTGTTATGAGTTGAATTATGTACCCCCCAATGATATATAAAAATGTTAGCCTCCAGTACCCTAGAAAGTGACCTTACTTGGAAATAAGGTTGTTTACAGAGCTAATCAGATTAAAGTAATTCATTATGGTGTTCATCCAGCATGACTGGTGTCCTAAAGAAAAGGAGAAATTTGATCTCAGAGACAGGCACTGAGAGAAGATGATGTAGAGACAAAGAAAGAGTACCGTGTAAAGAAGGAGGCAGAGACTGGAGTTGTGCTGCCACAAGCTGAGAAACATCTTGGGTACCAGAAGTTGGAAGCGGCAAGGAAGGAGTTTTCCCCTGCAGATTTCAGGGGTAGAAGGGCATTGTTGACACCTTGATTTTCAGCTTTGAGCCTCCAGAACTGTGAGACAATAAATATCTGTTATTAGAAATCTTCTAGATTGCAATATTTGTTATGATAGACCTAGAAAGCTAATGGGCTCACAATATAATTCTGAGAATTAAAAGAGATCCATGAAAACAATTGGTAAAATGTTAAGTTCATATTTGTCTTTACTTAAATTTTGAATAAGTTAGTTGAGAAAATATGTATGTTTTCCAAGTAGCAAATACCCATGCAATTATCTGGAATATCTTGAGCAACACTTATTTATATTCTTAAAATACAATATAAGAAAGATATATATTGTTTGAAATGTTAATATTAATAGTTCCTTACTTAAGCATATATATAATATATATATATATATATATATATATTATATATACGCTATTGGGAAATGTCACTGAAATTCATAAGCATTCAACTAGTAAAGTTTAGTCATATCTTCCACTTTCTAAAATCTGTGCCTTAATTATTTTAGCATGCATTATACCTAAATGTTGGATAAGCACTCAGATATCTCATAATGAAACCATGCCTCTGTGGAAACTTTACTCATCACTTTATACTAAAGACTTAGAAAATATATTCCTGAAAGTCAGGTAGGCTTTTATTCAAAGATGGGTAGGTATATAATAGATAGATCGATAGATAGATAGATAGATAGATAGATAGGAATATGGATACTTAGGTCCTAGATAGATGGTAAGATAAAAAGAGAGAGAGAGAGATGATAGACAGATGTTAAATGGATGATAGGTAAATAGGTGATGGATGAAATAACGGAATAAAAACATCCCATTTTTAAAGAGATAGATACCCTTAAACAGATAATTTTGGGGAGAAAATGAAAAACAGAACATTTTTCACTTTTTGGAAAATAGGAAGATGCAGCTTTTTAGAATGACTTCCACTTGACATAAATAAATTAGGAAACCTCGGAGCAAACATAGGAGCTCTGAAAAAGAGCTTTACTAAATGAAATTATGCTGAAAATATTAAATATTTTAATTATTTAAGCTATAAGAGAATTGAAAAATACTGCTTGTCATGCTTGTATACTTTAGAGAAGGAAACTATGCAGAATTATTAACTTCTGAATATAAAGATTGTGGGGTTTCTTTGGATCTTTATTTTTATTCTTAATGAGTAATTCAATTTTATTTTATAGTGATCCGTTGAATTCATAGAGTTAAGAATTTTCATCTACAGTTATTTGTGGTATTCCCTGAAATTTAAAAATGACACTCATGGAGACTTTTGGTGTTTGCTCAAGCATACAAGAAGCTTATAAGTCTCCAATCCATTCTAATAAGAATTAAAAATGCTAAGTAAACTAAAACAAAACAAAACAAAACCACCTTTCTCCTTATACCCCTTAAAAGAGGTATCATCACAAGGCAAACTGCTGTTCACAGTATAGTAGACAGACAAGCAAATGCAGAGAAATACAAATTACCAATGCAAAAACCCATTAGCAGAGATCTGCAGGTAGATCAGTACCAGTATAGAAAAAGCTAAACTGTAATTGACAAACTGCTGGAGGATCAGGGTGGGAAAGGCTGACAGTTAAAGAACTCCAGGGAGCCCCAGCTGCAGGGGTGACTGCCATAAGTTTGTGAGTTTTACTTTCAGGAGCTCCACTGGATTCACAGGGTTAATGGCAGAGAAAATACTCATCATGCTTCAGGCAGAGGAAGGGTAAAAATAACCATTTTGAAAAACAAAGCTGACTCTCAATAGAAGCAATTTTACTAGAGCATACCTGTTTGAGGTCTCATTATAGCCTAACCCACCTGGAAAAGAAAAGTATCCAAACGGCAATGAGATACCACTTCACACCCATTAGAATATCAAGTTCCAGAACACCAACAACACCAAATGCTGTTGAGAATGTGTGGTGACAGGAGCTTCCATTCATTACTGGTGGGCATACAAATGGTACAGTCTGTTGATTTATTACAAGATTGAAAAATTATTTGACCATATAATCCAGCAATTGCACTCCTTTTTCTTTTCCCAAATGAATTGAAAATTTATGTCCACACAAAAACGTGCTCATGAATGTTTTTATAGTAACTTTGTTTATAATTCCCCCAATGTAAAATCAACCATGTTGTGGTTCAGTAAGTGAATGGATTAATTATAATTCATCCAAATAATGGGATATTATCCAATTATAAAAAAGAAAAATGAGATGTTAAACCATGTAAAATACAGGAAAGAATTAAATGCATATTGCTAAGTGATAGAAGCTTATCCAAAAAAGATCCATGTTTATATAATTCAAATTATGTGACATTCTGGAAAGAGCAAAACTGTGGAGACAGTAGTTGTTGTGGGTTAGAGAGGAAAGAAGAATGAATAGGCAGATCAAGGGAGAAATTTAGGAAAGTGAAACTATTCTTTATGATATTGTAATGGTAGGAACATGTCATTATGTATTTGTCCAATTTCTTAGACTGTACAACACCAAGAGGGAGCTCCAGTGTAAACCATGGACTTGGGGTGATAATGATGTTAATATAAGTTCATTGATTTTAACAAATGTACTGCTCTGACAGGGGATGCTGAGAATGGAGAGCCTGTAGGGGTGCCGTTGGTATATGGAAACTCTCCATACTCTCTGATCAACTTGGTGGCTCAACTTCACTAAAAATAAAGTCTGTTGAAAATGGCCCTCATAGACATCTCATCATGGCTCACATTCTCTGAATGTGAGTTCGGGCTTCTGAGACGATTATATGGAAAATGAAAAAGAGTGGGTAAATAGCAATCTGATGACTGGAAGCCATAATCCAAGCAATTAGATTCGTGAGACACAATGCAATATTCCACGAGGAGTGAAAAAAGAGATATGATGAAGGCATATATGGTTTTCCTGTTAGTCATACAGTTCGTGGCAGAAACAACATCCTAAGCAAAAAAAATAAATCAGTCTTTCTTATCTTTCTTTCATTTTTTTAACGTGCTTTTATTGGTACATTGGAGTCTTACATCACAATGAATATCTATTTGATGTTAATATACATGCACACAGCTCTTAGTGCCCCCCAACTCCCCCCATCCGTATGAAATACCGAGAATGATGTTGGTATATTTTCACATGTACATATTGTTTATGATAGTAATTCCACTGATTCTCTTCTTTCTTGCCCTCCCCCTTCCCTTGTACCACTTCCCTTGCCCCGCTGAGGGTTCTCCATTATCAACCAGAGTCCCTTGTATGTCCCCACTATTCCCTAGGTTGCACATACTAATGAAAACAGATGTCCCTTCTTTTTTTGTGATTGACTGATCTCGCTTAACATAATGTTCTCCAGGTCCTTCCACT
>PVJS01034872.1:0-21322 GCA_004027185.1 Glis glis
CTCTCTCTCTCTCTCTCTCTCTCTCTTTGTCTCTCTCTGTCTGTCTCTCTCTCTCTCTACTTAGTGAGGCCCTCCGCAACTTCGTGAGACCCGGTTTCAAAATAAAGTAGAAAAAAATAGGGCCGGGGGTGTAGCGCGGAGGTAGAACGCCCCTGGGTTCAATCCCCGGTACCGCAAAAAAAAAAAAAAAAAAAAGAAAGAATTCTTCAAGGGACTAGGGAATAACTCAGTAGTAGAATGTGTGCTTAACAAGTACAAGTCCATGGGTTTGGTCCCCAGCATTGCCAAATTTATAAAAAGAATAACTAATGTCATGTCTTTAGCAATCTTTGTAAACTTTGTGAAGCCTTTCCTGTTTTGATCAACTAATCATTCTGTCATTATCTGTGAATTTTATTTGAATTATGTTTTCATTATGAGTTTTTTAGAAAATATTTTAAAAATAAAATAAGTGTCAGCTGGGCATGGTGGTATATGCCTATAATCCCAGTACTTGGGAGACTAAGACAGGAGGATTGCAGGTTCGAGGCCAGTCTCAGCAACTTAGCAAGACAAGATCCTCAGCAACTTAGACTGTTTCAAAATAAAAAATAAAAAAGGCTGGAGTGTACTTCAGAGGTAGAATGCCCCTGGGTTCAATCCTCGGTACCAAAAAATTTTTAAAAAATGTCTGGACATTCATATATATGTATATATATGTATATGTATGTATATACCATGTGAATGCATATATATGTATGTACATATGTATGTATAAAATATACATAAGTGTGTTTAATTTAAATAAAAGTTTGTAAAGGGTCTCTTAATTTTCTTATTCTGAGATCGTTGCTCTCTGACCTCTTTTCATCATTATGAAATGGTCTTTAATTTTGGACATGACACAAGCTTGTGATTATTTCTGTTTATAGAACTAAAATGCCAGTGCTTTATTGTCTTAGGCATTAATAATGTTATATGCATATATAAATGTATCACTATAAATCTCACTATCATGTAGAATTACAACGCTCCAGTAAAAATTTTTAAAAATATATGAGAATATGCTACTCTAAAGCACACAAAGACATGAAGTAACAGAGTACACTCACAGAAGTGACATATCACATCACACAGGTGATCCTCTAAGCTCTCAGGTCCTCCTGCTGTCTTTCCTGTTGATATGGAAGCACGCATGCCATGCGGAGCTAGACAGTTGTCACACTCTGCCATTTCTTATTAATTGAACGTCAAACATAGGCCTCATATGTAATTATATCATTTTCTCCCTTTCTCATTCATATATATGTTTATCATTAAATATCTGTATGATATACAATAATTCTATTTAATTGCATAGTCCATGGGATGCATCATCTCCTGTCTGTGTTTCTTTTGTACTCTTAAATCACTATGTAAATATTTTGCATATGTTTCAGATCTCTTTATTCGTATTAATACACCAGAGTCTCATTTCTAACTTATACTGGATGTTCATCATAAAAGCTTTTTTCAGAGACATCTTAGGCATGAATTAGCCTTACATTTAATGATTTGACAAAGTGACAGTCTGAAATATTCCTTTATATTTATTAAGATTATATTTTTGTGTAGTGAACACTGAAGAGATACATTATTGGTTTATAATATTGACTTGTCTTGATGGTGAAATGAAACATATCCTCCCCCCATACATTTATATTTCATATATAGATGTGTTTCTGTGTAAATATAAGCAATCCATAATCTGATTTCTAATTCAGGTATGTAGGAAAAGCTAAATATATGCTTAGTTTAGTAAAGATTAATTTGGGAGAATATATGCCGTATCTCTTATATTTTATTGTTTTACTGCTCTATATTGAGACCTTAAAAATACAGATTTTGGTGAGGCACTTTATTATAAAATACTTTCAATAGGTCAACATTTCACTAATTTTTCTAAAAGTGTCAGAACACAGCACTACACTTTTCATAATGAAGATAGCAAAACATGACTGTAGAAAGCTGTGGAGTTGATTCCCTCTTCTCAAAACAAACAACAAAGAGAGTAAAACAGACATTTTAAATCTTTGAAGTGTTTTTAATAAGTGGAAGCACTCTTTGCTACCTTACTCAGAAATTAAGAAATATCTGAAATATTTGGCATTAGGAGGGAGTGTTGTGGCAGATAGTTTTTATGGGTATTATGGAACTGAGAGCACTGTACCAATAATGCTAGCAAAGAGAAGATTCCATACCATCAGTAAAGGGTTAGAAGGGTTTCACAGTCACCCCTGCAGTGGTGGGTTGGTGGGCGTGGCTGGGCCAGGGGAGGTTGGCAGCAGTTGAGTGATGAGTACAATTTACACCCTGGGTCCTAGTGATTGAGAATGTGAAAGAGGAAATTAGCTTTGTCTTTATGGCCAATTAATTTTACACTTTTTTTTAAAAGTGCACTTTTCAATTAAAATGTGAATGTAATAAGGCTTCTTATTTCTTGCTGAAATCAATATCATTTGTAGAAACAAACAGATGTCAAAATCACACAACTATAGGGATGTTTACCTAAACATAATATAATTTAGAACTATTTTATTTAGAAGAGTTACACTTTAAATAGCTAAACTAATTTACACTACATGTTTTGAGTTGTGTTACAATTGTTTAAATGGCAGTTTGGTTTGGGACTTGTCTGTTATTAGTCTTGTATAATGTATAATTTCAAAAAATACATAGTTATTTGTTCATTGAAGAAAAGATATAATGCAGGACAGAAAAAGAATCCCAATTTCACTATCTAGATAAGACCATTGTTGTTAACATTTTGGTACAGATCTTATTTTTGTATGTATGTTTTGTATGTATGTTATACTATAGTATAACATCTGGTGATATTTGTTCTAGATTTTCCCCCCAAAATATATATAGAAGATATATTTGTGGACAACTAATTTAAGAGATACTTTATAACTGTGACAAAGCTTTCTGTCATAAGCTTTGTCTTCTCTATAGTTTTAAAGTTTGCCATATATTATTATATATCTTATATATCTTAAATTTAATGAGAAAGTTATTTAGTTAAGAATTTCATTTTGTGTTAGAACTCTACCCTACATATTGCAAAGAATACAGCATAATTTTAGTAGTGCTTACAATATGTGTTTATACCATTGTGTTTTTCTTGAAACTTAGGCAAAATTTAAGATATTGGAAGTGAGTATTAAACTGTTAAAGAGAAGTGAAATTATAGATATCTCAGCTAAAGAAAATATAGGAATATGTGATAACATCTCTTTCTTTCTCCCTTTCCCCTATACCTCATGAGCCTTTTTATCACTAAAATCTTTTAGTGTGTTCATTAGGTATATTCTCAGGTATCTTTACCATTTGTTACCCCTTTTTATATCCCTCTCCCCTGAAGAAAGGCTAACAACCTGATAGAAATAAGAATTAAAGCATGTCCCTGTTGAACAATAAAATTCACAAAAATTGGCAGTAGTGATATAAATGAAATGTTCATTTTGCTCTAGGAGAAGAAATACAGATAATTGTAATTGTCCTTTAGTTTTTACTCAGAGCAAAGCTACTTAAGCTCTTTCTTTTAATAGAAGAGAATATAGATTAGATCCTAGTTCTTAATAAAAGTGTCTTTACTGATAGCTGAATAAGATGTCAAAAGTTAACATGTTTGGCTATTTATTAAATGTGTGGCTAATCAGAAAAGATTCAAATCTGTGTCGATATTAAAAACACATTGATTAAGCCGGGCGTGGTGGCGCACGCTTGTAATCCCAGTACTTTGGGAGGCTGAGACCATAGAATCCAGGTTCACGACCAGCCTCAGCTCTCTCTCTCTCTCTCTCTACCTAGTGAGGCCCTCCGCAACTTCGTGAGACCCAGTTTCAAAATAAAGTATATAAAAAAAATAGGGCCGGGGTTGTAGCGTGGAGGTAGAACTCCCCTGGGTTCAATCCCCGGTACCGCAAAAAAAAAAAAAAAGATTAAAAGAAATATGTTTTTACATAGGAATGTTCTTTGACTAGCAGCATCCTGAAATCATTGTAAAAGATGAATTATATGTGGAGATAAATTACAACACATTATTTACATTACTATTCCCCTGAGAAGTTTTGTTTCATTTTGTTTGTTTTGAAATTATATGTTCTGCTTATTTGCTTTGTGAGAAGAGAATATTAATAATGAAACAACACATTTTGAATGTTTTCTTCAGAGTTCTATAAAAAGGTAAAGAAAATATGGTTTGGAAATTTTGCATCTGGTGGAGTAGTATATATTTAAATGCAGGGTGAGTAGTATGGGCAAAAAAATACATAGCAATACACAGGCAGGAATATCACATGTAATTTGAGCAAT
Organism: Glis glis; assembly: GCA_004027185.1. Lineage (NCBI taxonomy): Eukaryota > Metazoa > Chordata > Mammalia > Rodentia > Gliridae > Glis > Glis glis. Next base: position 4,336 of record PVJS01034872.1, read on the forward strand.
ACAGAAAGAAGGAAATAAGTCTTGAGGTATACCACAGATAAGGGCTGGGCACAAGGAAACCGTAAAGAAAAAATGAAAATGGGGGAATTTTTGCAAGGCAAGAGGAACAAGCTAGCACACTGAACGGAAAATGCTCTTATGCAATAAAGGAATGATGGACACATCAGCTTGGCTGAGGTGGAGGGCAGTGGGAGGAAAGATGGGCTGATGAGAAGAGTCAGATTGCAGAAGCTTGAATGGCCGGTCAAGGAGGGAGCTCCATGGATCCCTGTAATAATTAGAAAGCCATTAACAGTTGAACATAATAAAATTGTGTGGTTCAGTCAGGGTACCACTGTGATATTATGCTTATGAGTATGGTTTTTGGGGTGTCTACTAGAGTCAGAACATCTCTTGATCTGGACTGAATCATTTTTCACTTCTAACTACATTGTATGAGCTAGGTAGAAGGATCAAGAATTTCTTGAGTTTGTTGTCCTTAGCATTTTGATTTTTTAAAAATAATTTTTGTGGTGCTGGGGCTCAAACCCAGGCTCTAAGCATGCTACCACTGAACTACACCCCTGGCCCATTGATTGTATGTATTTCAATGAAAATGTCATTTTGTTCATCAAATCTAAGATACCATTTATTGCTTCCCCTTACTTTATTTTTAAAATTAACTAATTTATTTTCATTATTAGAGAGTAAACCCAGGCATGTTCTACATCTGAGGTATACTCCCTGCCCCAGCCCTTTTTTATTTATTTATTTTATTTTGAAACTAGGTCTTTCTAAGAAACCGAGACTGGCTTTGAACCTGCACTTTTCCTGCCTCAGCCTCCCAAGTACTGGGATTACAGGCATGTTTCCTTTTACTTTAAATGAACCAATATAGTACTTTCTTTTCACTGTTTGTAAGGTGGATCCTGATTTCAGAGATGTTGAAATGAAACAAGATCTTAAAATCAATTAAATGTGGTATTAGCCTTTAATATAATTGGGGGTTTAGTATAATGATATTTTTATATGAGAACAAAAGTAGCATGCAGGTGGTGGTGAAACTAGATATACCATGAGCCTTGCCAGTTTCTTAGCATAGATTCACTGGTCTAGGGAAATTCAGTGTCAAGAGTCTAGGTTATTTGATTGTGAATAAGATTTGGCCCATGGCTTAGAATTGCTCAAAGAATAGCAGTAGGTGAGAGCTGCTGACGTGTGCTCTGTCATGTATGAGACTAACTGAGGAACGTGCAGGGGGCAGCTGGTGCCCACTGGGTAGATGTGAGTCCACACTGGGAATAAGGGCACTGTAACAGATGGACTTTGGAGATTTTGAACAGCACATCAGAATCATCCAGAATAGCTGGAATATAGGGTTTGAAGAAACACAAGATGATGAGGAGTTGCATATGACCTGCTCTCATATTGGTTTGAATATCATGGTTTTGTAATTTATATGATGCTATCATTTGTACTCCAAAGGAACTTGAATGCTTATATATGTATTACAGTAACTACCTAGGGTCCAACAGGTGTTGTTAGAACTCAGCAGTGGATGGGAGGGGGCAATTTCACTTCAAAAATAAAACTACTCCTAGGAACACATCTATTAAAACAGCCCAATTTAAGAAAAAGTTTGTACATGATTACAACTGAAATATGACTGGCTGTACTGGTTGTGAAGAAAGTTCTGTGAAGAGAGACGAGATTAGCAAGACCTACAAGCATAGTATCCAGAGAAGGGCTCCAGAGTTAGAAACTTGTATTTATAATATGGTTTCACCATCCGCTCACTGTGTGACCCTATTGCATGGAATCTTTATTTGTAAAACAGAGACCATAGGGTTGTGTGAAGATTGAGGTAAAACCTGTTAAGTGCTTATAGTAATGTGTGGCTCATGATAAGTACAATTTTTACATTTTTTTAGGTGTTGTTCATCCTTCATTATCCAGATTAGGAAAATTAGGTCTCTCACACAAGGGGATCAGAGACAATGCATTAGGTCATGTCCTGAAGTCGATTTGCCTTTTTCTCTTCTATAGTTCTGTACTCTACAAGCAAACTTCTGTTGGTTAATTCGGTATTAGATTTAAAAAGTAACACAGTAATAACGTCATTAGCTTAAATTGAAGGCTTGCTATGCTCTTTTTTAAAAAATAAATATACTTTTGTTGGTGCACTGTAATTATACATCATAGTGAGATTAAAAGTGATACATTCATACATGTACACATCACGTGGTGTATTTCCTTCCTAGGCAGTGCTGTAAAAGTCGTTTTACCTAAAGAAATCAAGTAACTTTCCCAAAGTCCCACAGCTAATATGTGATGATGCTGGGCGAGGTGGTGCACAACTGTAATCCAAGTGATTCAGGAGTCTGAAGCAAGAGGATTGCAAGTTTGAGACCTTCCTGTGCAGTTTACTAAGACCCTGTCTTGAAATGAAAAAGGGGTGGGAATGTAGCTTTGTGGGAGAGCCAGGGGGAGAACTACTGGGTGTAATCCCTAGTACTGGAAAAAATGGTGAAGACATGGGCAAATTTTCTTCTACATGCAAGTACACACATGTGCAGAAGTAATTTAGGAAGTTGCATGAGACACCTGTCAACTTTGCTCTTAGTATATAATTGCAAGGATGGACAATCCCTTTTGTTTTCCATGTGTCCTGTGGATTGTAATTCTTATCCAGTTATTCCTCCCTCCCCTCCATATTCAGAGTTGATTTTCTTTAGTATTGGTTTCATAGGGATTTCGTATGTGTGGTGTAGTAACTACTACCATCCCTACTGGAAGATGTGTAGTAGTTTTACCATGATCTTGATGGAAATAAAAGCAACATATTTTCTTCCCTTTCATGCTGGGCCAGAATTGTAAGAAAAAAATCTTGTTTTAAAGGACTCTTTGCAGCCGGGCGTGGTGGCGCATGCTTGTAATCCCAGTACTTGGGAGGCTGAGACCGGAGGATCCGGGTTCGCCATCAGCCTCAGCTACTTAGTGAGGCCTCCGTAACTTAGTGAGACCCTGTTTCAAACTAAAGAATAAAAAAAATAGGGCTGGGGGTGTAACTCAGAGGTAGAATGCCCCTGGGTTCAATCCCCAATACCGCAAAAAACAAACAACTAACTAAATAAATAAATAAAGGATTCTTTGCTTCTTCACATACAAGTTTTCTCTTGTTGATTTAACCTCTTAGGGGATTACCAGGTTTAGTTGAGATTCCCCATCTACATGGTTCTTGAGAAGTCATTTACATTATCCTGTTTCTAGACTTGAGTTTATAAAAGGATCCTGCTTTGGCTTACTGTTTGGGTGATACAATTGTTCTCTTAATTTGTTTCCAGTTAGATTAGTAATTTATAGGGAGCTAATTGTAGTATATAACCAGATGAAGGAAATTTCTGAGCCAGACAGACTTAGCACATTGTCTTAGCCAATTAAAATACAGACAAATAAATAATAATGGGGCTCATCATTATTATAGTTTTGACATTTCTTAACACCTGTCAACTCTAACACATCCTTGGGACTGTAGAATATAATTATACTTTTAAAAAACTGTTTTAAAATATATTTCTCCTGGCCACAGCAGGATGACCTACAATCCAGTGATGGCAGTCCTTCTGGCATTAAGAACAGTCCTTTCGTAGCAGTGCTAATGGCCCTGGGTTCACTGTCCATTCCCTGAAGAAAGCGTAAATGGGTAATGGTGAAAGGGGCACCATAGCAGGCAAGATTGGAGCACTCCTTCAAGGAGGATGTGTCAAGTGCTAACTTTGGGGACATTACTTCTCTCTCTATTGTTCCCTCCTTTAAGGACCATCCAAAGCTGCCATGAAGAAAGATGTTGCCTTCAATTGGGTTATAATAAATCTGACAAGTGGCTTTGAAGTGTTAGCTTGAGTCTGAGAGCAAATGAACTGCATAATGAAACGTCATAGTGGAGTAGAACTCATTAACAGTGCTCACTGCTTGTCTTCGCTAAGGATGCCAATAGGGATGTTCAAAGCAGAATTCTCTTGAATTTTTTCAGCTGTGGACGTTTCCCTATAGTAATATAAAGGAACCATTCCAACCAGGTTTGTTGTTTTCAAGCCAGGCATGGTGGCACATGCCTGTAATCCCAGTACTTGGGAGGCTGAGACAAGAGGATTGCAGGTTCAAGGCCAGCGTCAGCAACTTAGCGAGGCCCTCAGCAACTTGGTGTGAGACCTTGTTTCAAAAGAAAACATAATAAAATAGGGTTGGGGGTGTAGCTCAGAGGTAGGATGCTTCTGGGTTCAATCCCCAGTACCAAAAAAACCAAAACACAAAACCCCCAAATTTTATGTAGAGAGATTTTGCTTGGAGTCCTTGTTCTGATGTCGGCTAGCTGTGCAATGGTTAGGCAAGTCATTTAACTTCCTTTTTTTTTTTTTTTGCAGTACCGGGGATTGAACCCAGGGCGTTCTACCTCTGCGCTACACCCCCGGCCCTATTTTTTATGCTTTATTTTGAAACCGGGTCTCACGAAGTTGCGGAGGGCCTCACTAGGTAGAGAGAGAGAGAGAAAGCAAGAGAGACAGGGAGAGAGAACGAGAGAGCTGAGGCTGGCCGCGAACCCGGATCCTCCGGTCTCTGCCTCCCAAAGTACTGGGATTACAAGCGTGCGCCACCACGCCTGGCGTCATTTAACTTCTTGAAGTTTCTGTTTTCTCACTTCAAAATGGAGATTATAATACTGACCTACTTCACAACATTATTTTGAAGATTATTAAGAGTAACAGTAATAGTTATAATTATTTTAGTAAGTATTTGTAGATATGTTTTTCTTTAATCATCAAACAATATTAGGAATAAAGTGGAATTCTCCCCATTTTACAGGTGAAAACTTGAGGTTTAAATTAGGGAAATGTAGAAAGAATTCATGTTTTCATGAATGTGAATGCCAATTCGCATTTCCATGAATGTGAATGTCAATATTAGATTATAATACTCTTGGGCTGGGGATATAGCTCAGTGGCAGAGCTCTTGCCAAGGATGTAGAGGCCCTGGGTTTGATCCCCAGAACCTCAAAATAATAATGATGATAACAATCATGATAATGCTCTGGGTTCATTCATATGCAGGTTAGAATCTCATCTCTCTTTAGCTGTGTGACACTGAGCAGATTGTTTACACGCTCTGAGCTGCTTTTCCTGGTCTGTGAAGTACTGTTAATGAGGCATCCTTCAGAAGTGGTCCATAGGGATTACATATGTGGTGCAGGGTCTGACATGTAGTGGCATCCATGAATTTGGCTTCTGTTTTTCTAGCAAGGAAATTTTCCTTTTCTTGGTTTTTAAATGTTGGTGGTGATTCAAAGATTTATTTTTCTTTATCTGATTTTAAGTTCCTAAGACACGATTCTCTGTTGGACACCTTAGATCAATTATGATTTGCTTTTAAGATCCTTCATTAGCTACTTTTTACAAATTGGAGTTGGTTTGCAAAATAGCCCATAAAAGATCATAGTTGATATGAAAAATCCTGTTAATTTTTTCCCTAAGTACTCCAACATTTTTCTCCACTTATTAAGTGATTTTGTGCAAGTAGAGCTGCTTAGTAAGACCTGTCTTTGTAGTCATTTCGTGTGTGTGTTTGCAAGGAGGTATTTTTAGATAGTTTAGCTGAACAGCAATCTGACGTCTTTAGAGGAGACATCAGTTCATTATGTGGATACAAATTCTATGCTTTCAGCTTTTATACACCAAGTCTTAATTTAAATCTGTTCTTCTTGCCTGTACTAACCAGAGACTATATCATGGTATGTATTCTATTTCTTCCGAAGGCTAGCCTTTCTATTTAACCTTTGCTTAGAGAAGTGATCAAGGTAGAAATGTCTATATTTGCTCTCAACTTAAAATAGATTATAGAAGCATGGAATTTTGAGTCATATTTAAATATGCCATTATATATTATGCTATACAGTATTTTGCTATTGCGATGTGATTCAAGGGATTTAAAATAGTCATTATGGGGCTCATAACTGCTGTTTTCTTTGAAGAAGAAAAATGTAAAGGCCAGGATGTGGGAGTTCTATACTTCTTAACTGTACATATTGCTGTATCGATAAAAAAGAAAAAGCCTTTTGTTTTGTAAAGGATAATTTAATACCAAGCATGTAAGAGGGACAGGGTTATTTGCTTGCTTGTTGCTCTAAATACAGTATTCATAATAACATCTTCTTTTATCTGGTTCTTCTCATCCCTACCAAATACTGGGAAAAGCAGCTCTTGTGGTTTAAGCAAATTAATGTTGTTTGTGATTCTTGTTCTCACAGAAGGGTGCTTTTGGTTAATAATAAACATAGAACTGTTTTTTTTTCTAATTTTACTACACATAATCTGAGGAAACTATTTGTATAGAAGTTTAGATTTTTAAATTAATTTTCAAATATATGCTCTTTATTAATATTCCTAGATTTAAAAGTTTGATCTACCACATGGCCAAATAGCTTGAATAACTTTTGTTATTCATTCATATGTTCTGTCTGCATGGTGCAAAGTGTCCAGAATTTAAATAATGTCTTTTAATTTCGTTGTTTGATAATGTGTGAATTCACTGGAGTTTTAGTGACATTTTAATTATACAGTAGAATTCTTCATATTTTACCTTATATGCAAATGTGAAGTATTATCATGGAGAAATGAGCTACTTAATGCCAAAGAAAGGCTTATTTTGGGAAGTTAGGTTAATAATGGACATCTATCTGAAGAAGTGCAGAGTTTTCATTCTTTAAGAAAAAATAAGTTTTATATATGATAGATAGATAGATGAATGGATAGATCTCTATATGTGGAAGGATCAGACAAGACATTTTTGTATTGTAGTATATGAAAAACAGAAAAAGGGACTCCTAAATCCATGACATTTTTTAAAAACCCTTGTTCTTAAAAATTAGTGGTGTTATGTAACCATTTAAGAATTTAGCTGAAGCCTGATATTAAGTGACTCAGATTCCTAGCTTCTTAATGATGCTTCTTTACTGTGAAATTCAAGCAGTTGCCAGAGTCTTAAGCCATGAGTTCATTCTCCGCCCCACTCCTCAAATTTGCATGCAATAAAAACTGAGAATCTATGCCAAAAGAGGTGTTAGCACTGAAATTCTTATGTGCTAACAGTAACATATTTGATTTTAGTCTGTTTCACAATGAAATCATCTCTTTCTTTCTTTTCTTTCTCTCTTTTTTCTTTCTTTCTTTTACTGGGGATTGAATCTCCAAGCATTCCACCTCCAAGGTACACCTCCAGCCCTTTTTATTTTGAAACAGGGTCTTGCCAAGTTGCTAAGACTGGCCTCGAATCTGCAATCCTCCTGTCTCAGCTTCCCAAGTACTGGGATTACAACCGTGTGCCACTGCCCCTGGCTCTGTATTTCAACTAAAGAAAAAGTGGCCAACTTGAAACTGAACTTTCTTTACTGAAAAGTAGTATAAATGCTCCAAAGTTTGGCTTCATTGGCCTCCTTCTCCTACTTCCCATTGTGTCTCCACCAGAACGAAAATTGCTCTTTCAGAGTTGTTTCCCCAAATCAACCTACTGATAAAGGCACCTACCTTCCAACCCAGAGACACAGCCATGCACTAACCCTGTCAACTAAATATGCTCTCATATAGGCCAAGTGTGTTCTTGCCTCAGCGCCGACTTGGAAGGAGAAGCTTACATAAGCTTCTTTTTGCACACATAACCCCAAGGAATCCTTCAGAAATTGTGAATTACAACATCTCAAGGATTGCTTCTAAGGGACCTGGTGACTTCTGCCACCTAGAGAGGAGTCAGGTTGGAAATACGGACAATGCACACATGCACAGCCAGTCATTTGCACAAAGATAAGCGAGAGTTGCCTGCTGGAGAATATGTTAATTCGAATAGAACCCCATTTACTTCAAAATATCTCAGAGATTTGAACCATTATTAACTGGAATATATGAAATATATAAACATCTTGGCAGATGTGTAATATATCACGTTTGTTCTCCTTTTACCATGTAAGTCAATCATTTACCTTGTAATTAAAGATGCCTTCCTTAATTAACTCATTTTGTATTCAGTAGAGATTATTTTCTACCTCTATGACTTTTCATTTTTATTCTCTAGTTTCCCATAGTTGGTAGAAAACATTAGGATAGAATTAGTTTGGTCATAGCTGGTCATGGTGATGCATGCCTGTAATCCCCCTACTTGGGGAGGCTGAGACAGGAGAATCATAGGTTCAAGGCCAGCTTCAGCAACCTAGTGAGAGTCCAGCAATTTAGTGAGACCCTGTTACAAAATAAAAAATAAAAGAGGGCTGGATGTGTAGCTCAGTGGTAGAACTCCCCTGAGTTCAATCCATAGTGCCAATGAATGAATGAATGGATGGATGAATGAATGAATGAATTTGGTCACATATGAACATATGTATATATCCAGTTTATGTGAAGATAGTTTATAAGCACTAGAAAATCACAGAGGTCAGACCATGATCTTTCAATGAAAAGGACACATGGAATAAAAGTTTATGCCTAATTTGTTTGGTATGTTTCATTATAGGTGTCTTGGTTACTCTTTAGTTTTTCTTGATTTTAACTTTTAAGTTAGTTCTAGGAGTTGAGGTATAAAAGGAAGAATTTCTGACTCAGGGTGTAATCTTACTGATAAAATTGTGAAAGCATTAAAGAACAGAATTTATTTACAAAGACACAGTAATTCAAATGACAGTCATCCAGCCAAGTTCATATTTCACCCCAACTTTAATGAAGTTTCTATATTTGAAGGAAGCACTATTTTTTAAGTTCTGTAAAGGAATCTATGAGCAAAAGTCTAGATGAGTAATGAAACTTTAAGTTTAAATGAATTTCGATTTTACATTCCTGTGGAGCTGCTTTTTATTTTTTTTTATTTTTTTATTTTTTTTTTGCGGTACCGGGGATTGAATGCAGGGACGTTCTACCTCCACGCTATGCCCCCGGCTCAATTTTTTATACTTAGACTGGGTCTCACGAAGTTGCGGAGGGCCTCACTAAGGAGAGAGAGAGAACACGCGCGCATGCGCGAGCTAAGGCTGGCCGGAACCCGGATCCTCTGGTCTCCGCCTCCCAAAGTACTGGGATTACAAGCGTGCATCACCACGCCCGGCAATTTTTTTTAACTATTTATGTGTGTAACTCTTTTCAATAGTGGCTTAACCCAAAAGGAAAAACAACTTGAAATCTTTTATCTTTGGGAAGGGGGAGTACTGGGGGTTAAACTCAGGGTCATTCTAACTCTGAGCTATACTCCAAACCTTATTTTATTTTGAAGCAGGGTTTCACTAAGTTGCTGAAGTCCTGGCTAAGTTGCTGAGGCTGGCCTCAAACTGTCTCAGCCTCCCATGTACTGGGATTATAGGCATGTGCTTACCACACCCAGCTTCTTTTATCTTTTTTACTCTACCTGTTTATTAATTTTAAGAATTACACTCTCTGGGAAGCTAAGATAGGAGGATTGCAGATAGAAGGCCTTCCTCAACAACTTAGCAAGACCCTGTTTCAAAATAAAAATTAAATAGGGTTTGGGTGTAGCTCAGAGGTAGAATGCCTCCGGCTTCAATCCCCAGTACCACAAGAGAAAAAAATCATTATCCCATTGTAGTATGAATCAAAATATTTCTTTCCTCCGCATCATAGTCATCTTTTTTTCCTGGTACTGGGGATTGAGCCCAGGGGCATTCTACAACTGAGCTACACCCCCAGCCCTATTTTTTTATTCTTTATTTTGAAACAGGGTCTCACTACATTGCAGAGGGCCTCACTAAGTAGCTGAGGCTGGCCGAGAATCTGCGATCTTCTGGTTTCAGCCTCCCAAGTACTGGGATTACAACCATGCACCACCACATCTGGCTCATCATAGTCATCTTGGTCATCATTTATTGTTATATTTATATGTGTTAACATGTAAGTACTAAATGAGCCAATGAAAAGTTTTACAGAGTTTTGCCTAAAACACTAGGCATCCATTGGCTGATTATAATGAAATTTAAGACTATATATTCAGTTGTGTGCTAATTATTTTGATGTGGATGTTGTCACCTGAGATTTGACATGTCCAAAATATAATTTATTTATTTATTTGTTTATTTTTTGATACTGGAGATTGAACCCAGGGTGTTCTACCTCTGAGCCCCCAGCCTTATTTTTTTATTTTGAAACAGGTCTCACCAAGTTACCAGACTGGCCTCAAAGCTGCAATCCTCCTGTCTCAGCCTCCCCAGTACAGGAATTACAGGTGTTTGCCACCAGGTCTGGCTCTAAAATATAATTTCTGCGTGTTCCCCCAACCACCACCAATCAATCAAACCAGCCAAGCAGCCAGCAGCCTCGTAGGATCCCATTGTCCTTATTTCGTCATCACTGCTATCTATTTAGTACTGAAGCCCACACTACCAATTATCTTTGGTTCCTCAGGTTGCCCAAATCTTTCAGCAAGTCTTAATTATTTGGCCATCTGATCATGACTTGATACTCTTCTTTTCACCTCCACTACTACCACTCTTGTCTAAGCTACCATCATCTCATTTGGACTGTTCCAGTTGATTCCTAGTGTTCCCTTTATTTCTGATCTTGCCCTTCTGCCATTCTTCATACAGCAGCCAGACTTTTATAAAATATGAATCAAACTGTGCCATTTTTGTACTTTTAAAACTCTTCAGTAACTCCATATTGTGCTTGAAATAGAATCTATACTCCCTGTAATATTATGCACAAGCTAGTACTGGCTTACTCTTCTTACCTCATCTTTACTACTGGCCTCTCTTCTGTTCTGCTGTATCCTCCTTTTATTCACTGAACCTTGGAGTCTTTCCACTAGCTGTTACTTTTGCACAAAATTCAGTCTGTGATCTTTACCTGGCTGGCTTCTTGACCTTCAGATCTCATTTATAGTAGGACTTTCCTGGTGGGCCAATCCAAAGTTAGCCACTTGGGCAGTTCTGTTACACTCTCTTAATTCTCTGCAAGCACTCTTTATTATGTTTTTGTTTGTTGTTGTTGTTCATGTTTTCACTGCTTGTTTATTTTACCTCTCCCCATTGGAATGTAAGCCTCATGCGAGTAAGGCCTCATCTGTTATGTTCATCACTAGCTGGAGTGTCTAGGATGTGTTTAACTTTTAAAAAGCCACTTAATAAATGTTTATGGAAAGTGTGAGAGATGGATTAATAAGAAGTACAAAAATGCAGGTATAGACGAACATGTCAATAGTTTAGAATTAGTAGATAATTGTTTTACTTGGAGAGGATTTTCCTTGTGGCTAAACTTGAATGAAACCAAATAGACTGTTAAAGGCTGAAGGCAATAAGGAGCCAGTATATGTTGACCACTAAATATTCCATTAGCAATGCTGATGATAAATTAGGATGCTATCAATATCAGAATTTTTTAAAAAGTCACATGATACTAACATTTACACAAAATATGGAAATATTGTTTACTTAAGCAGCAAAAATTTTCTTGTATAAGATGCTTAGAAGTTTTAGATGATAATGACGTTTTAGAAATGCAGACATTCTACTTAGGGAGAATATTAATATGGATTATATTGAAGATCAAATTGTCTTTAATTCAGGGCCAAAACCCAGGTAAAGTTACTTGTTTGCCTCCCTAAGCGATAGGACCTTTACCTTACAGTATTATGAAAGTATTATGCTTCTCTAAGAGGAATCATTATTGTAATGTGCATATATCACAGAATCGAGACTTAAATATGTTAATTTTTGTTTACAAACCATAATTCATTAATGATGAATTCCAAGTTATTTTTCCATTTTAGTATATTCTATTTGAGATCTCCAGTACCATGTACACATACCCAAATTAAAGACAGTTTATATTATAGAAAAATTGAATATTATTCCAATTAATTATTCTCTGTTACACAAAAGTAAGACCTGGATTCTAGTTTTAGCAGTGCCATAGCTAGTTGATCTTTCGATAACAGTTCCCACAACTGTGAAATGAGGAGATTATACTAAATCCTGGTAGGTCTGTCATTGTGCATTTATACAAAAACTTGCATTTGTCATTTTGAGGGTACTGGGGATTGAGCTCAGGGGTGTTCTACCTCTGAACTACACCCCAGCCCTATTTTATTTTTTATTTTGAAATAGGACCTCGCTGAGTTGCTGATGTTGACCTCAAGCCTGCAATCCTCCTTTCTTAGCCTCCCAAGTACTGCGATTGCAGATGTTTCCCACTATGCCCAACTACCTAATGTTCAATATTACTAGAATTCTTCCACATCTGTCCTCCATTTGTTTTCACAACTGTTTGCTTAGGTAGGTAGGATAAACCTTGTGTCTACTCTACATTGGGAGTAAATTGAACTGCAAAGAATTAAAATGGTTTTCTTGAGTCACACAGCCAGTTTTGATTGTACAATTTCATATTGTAGTCTGTGATCTCCTGATGCTAATCTCTGGTAATGTTAGGCCAAATAAGTATTTATATTTGATAAATTACCATTCTGCAATAAATTTTTATACTCTGACCTCTTATTCCATTGAAACTTAGATATCTACCCACATATAGGAAGCTAGTGCTAATTCCGAAAGTATTGTAGCAATCCTTGACACATACCCAGTCACCTTTATGCTGCTTTAGGTATATCAAATTTTTATTTCTTGAAAAAATTAAACAACTGATACAGACGCCCCTCTAAAGTGCTGTCAGCTTGGGTTTTAGAAGGCCATCAATAGTTTTTGCTGTAGTCTAGATGGCACACCTCACTGTATTCTAACTTGTCTTCCCAATTTGACTCTGGCCCCTTCCAACGGAATGATATTATAAAACATAACTGGGTCTTGTTAATTGCTTCTCATGACTCTTAGAAAGCCTACTTCATTAGCTTTGCCCCAACCACCCTGACCTTGGACCACTCAACCATTCTCACTGTCTACCTGCCAATGTGCGAACTCTATGCAGGATCTTGTGGTTCTGAGCAGACAATCTCTTCCTCACCCATATCACTCTCTACCTTCCAGGCACCGGGAGCTTCTATTTTCTGAACTTTCCTGGGTTCTCACTATCTTCAGGCCTTTGCTTTTGATATTCCTTCCATCTGTAAAGCTTTCCCTGCACACCTGTGTTTGGCTGGATCCTATGCACTTTTCACCTCAAATGTCATTTTCTCACAGTAGTCCCTAGTCATGCAACCTAAAATAATAACCTCCCTGTCCCCAACCATCACTGTCCATTGCAACTGCCCCCTTTAGTCATGTATTTATAGTACTTATTGATTCCTGAGGTCATTTTGTCACATGTTCCTCCTTTCCATTTCCACCATCAAGCTTCTCCCCCCTCCAAGGATGTAAATTTCGGGGAGCATGGATTTTGCCAATCCCAGTCATTGACATATTAGTGTCTATAAGAATGACTGGCATGTTGCTGAATGTCAGTGAATACCTGTTGAATAATTAAGTGGATGAATGAATCTTACCGTTCTGAGTAGAGTTCATACCCTCTCCATCTCTTCTCTTGCTATCTGTAAAGTTAGGAAGTTAAAAATTTGTGAGTTCAGAAGTTTTGTTCTAACTTCTTTGTCCTGACTTCCAGGGAATCTAAACTACATTTATTACTTAACTATAGCCACCTCAGTTCTTAAATCAAATGGGGGCAGTGAGAGAATTGGTAAGGAGAGGACATTGGGACCAGGCAGTTCTTGTTCAGTTTCTCTCATCCTCAGTACCCTCGAACTCTTAACTAGTCAAGAGTTCAGTGAGTTGTTTAATGAAGCATTTACTATATTTTAGGCACTGTGTTTGAAGCTTGGAAAGAGTGATAAAAAGGCAGGCGTGTTCCCTTTGGAATCACCTAGAAGGTCACTGTACTTAAATCAGCAGCTACCTTATAGGGTGTTTAAGTTTGTGACAGACAGCATTCTGGATGTCACAGTGCATCTCACGGCTTCAGAGAAAGAGCCGGGGAGGGAGTATTCTCCGGGAGAAGGGAGGCAATACTGAAGACCCAGGAGAGAGAGACAGAGTATGACATTTAAAATAACCAGATACATGTATAGCGTGCAAAGACTGAGGGGAAGAGTTGCCTGTGAAAGGATCAGAGGAAGATAGTAAGGTGCTGTGGTTAGGAGTGTCACCGTTTCATGAGGGTAAACAGACCACTGAAAGATTTTAGGCAGGGGAATGACATGACCAGGTGTGAATTTTCCTGTCATGTTTTAAAAGTTTACCTGGATTGCAGCATGCTGAAGAGAAGGGAAAAAAATGAGAGATTATTGCAAGATTATTGCAATAAGCAAGATAGGACACAGTAATGGTAGCAACATTAGAATGCAGGGAGACAGTATTTGTAAATTCCATCAGTGTATTCTCACACATAGTGGGAGCTTAGTTAATTTTATAAGTTCTGAAGGTAAATCCGGCTATTTAAGAAAGTTGAACTGTATTTCTAAAGGCATTTTCAAATTATTAATGATTTTGTGTGTGTGAGTATGTATGTGTACCTGTGCACTAATGATCCCACAGATTATATTTAACCAGTCATAAAATCATCAGAGTATATCTTTGTGTGTGTGTGTGGTGGGGGTGGGTTACTGGGGATTGAACCCAGGGACATTCTGCCTCTGAGCTACACCCCCAGCCCTGTTTTATTTTTTATTTTGAAATAGGGTCTCACTAAGTTGCGGAGGGCCTCACTAAGTTGCTGAGGCTGGCCTTGAGTCTATGATCCTCCTGTCTCTGCCTCCTACGTACTAGGATTATAGGCATGTGCCACTATGCTGGGCTCCCTGAATATATCTTAATATTTGAATGTTATTCTCTTTCCCTGATTTAAACGTAGGATGATAAATTAATATACACACACACTTAACAGAAAAGTTCAGAGAAAGTAGTTGAAGTTGACGAAAGTGAACCCAGCTTGATAGAGTAATAGAACATTAGAAGTTGGTATTAATTTAAGGAAGAATGTACTTTCTAAGAGAGTTGCTCAATTGATTATGTAAATAAATCTTTGCAGATGATTGAGAAGGTCATGAAAAATGCTGGAGCATTGACTGAAGTGAGGGTATTAGGAAGGAGTCTCCTTATGAGGTAATGTGTGCTTGACTGTGTCTTAGTAATTCAGACCATTCATTTGATATGTATCTAAGGTTTACCAGTCTGGGGGGAAAAGGAAAAATGAAGGAGAAATAAAAATCTATTAGACTTTTTTCGGTTTATGAGTATATACTCCTGATGGCCCTGGGCAATGAGTGATGCGCTGTAATGTTCAGTCAGTTCTTTTACAGTGCCCTCCAGACAGAGCCAAAGCTGCGAAATTAGCTGGTGTGCCAGGGTTGACACATCAAGTCCTTGAAAACAAATGTGAAATTAAATGACTTATGGAAGTCCTTGGAAAGAAATGCTAAAGTGAATATCTTTATCATGGAAGTAACAGGAAAAGCTAATACATCAGACACATAAAAATGAACACTTAGCATTTTTGTTGGCAATTTAAGAGGGGTAACATATAGTAATTTTTAATTTAAAGGTTTTCTAGCTAAATCATAATACTGTACCTGTGGTGGTGTTTGAATGAAATCAGAAATAGATCATGAGAGGCAGGATCTGAGATGTCATTGAAAATTAAGGTAGTTTTATGTGAAAGATAGATAGGTAGATGATAGATAGGTAGATAGATGACAGAGGATAGAGGAGAATGGGGTGGAATTGTTCAGTACATACTGTTATTTCAACAGTACACCATGAGTGGTAACTTTCAATAGATACAGCTTTGCAGTTGAGTTTCTACCATCCATCAAGACAAATTATGGTGCTGTTGTTTGTTGATGTTGCATCTTGACACAAGTTGTAATATACATCTTTTTAAATTTACGTTATATGGAATCACTCTTAAAACTTTCCTTTTATCATGAAATTAATACATATTAACATTAATAAATTTAAAATATATAGGTAGGTAAAAATTTTTAGTAGTCCATATCTCATCATGGATATATAGCCATTGATATATGCTTAGTTCATGTATGTAAACCTGTTTCATGTTGAGATGAGGAACATCTTTTGTGCAACATTACTACTTTTGTTGATATTTAAAATGTTTTCTATTCCTTTTTGAGGAAGTTTTATTGGTATGTAATGTTTGTACATGTTTGTAGGGTAGATACACTATGATATTTGATACATGTGTGCAACATGTAATGATCAAATCAGGAGAATTAGCATTTCCAACTTCTCAAACATTTATCATTTCTATGTGTTGGGAACCTTCAAACTCTTCTAGTTATTTTGAAATGTACAATTAGTTGTTGTAGACTGTAGTCACCCTATTGTGCTCTAGAACACCAGAACTAATTCTTCCTATCTGATGGTGTTTTGGTACCATTGTCTAACCTCTTGCCACCCCACCCCCACCCTTCCTAGCCTCTGGTAACCACTATTCTACCCTCTACTTAAATGAGGTAAAAAGTATTTGAATTCTTAAGGGCTGTATTGCAAATACTCAGAACCTGCCAGCAGCTTCCATTTCATCTAGAATAAAATCCAAAACTGTTTACCATAGCTTCCCTACACGATTTCACCACCAAATTTCTCTCCCTAATATCCTCTGATCTTCTCAGAGCTCATACCAACCTCCCAGCTATTCTGAGAACATGCCAGGCCTACCCCTGCCTTGGGCTTTTGCACTTGTAGCTGAATGCCTATTACTCCTGTGCAGTGGTCAGGCCTTCCTTCCATTCAGACCCACTCACATGTTACCTTAGCAGTGAGACCTTCTACCCTCTATATTCTACATCCTATTTTACTAATTTTCAAGTTACTTACTGCTGTCTGATGTATTCTTGTTTAATGGTCTTCTCCCCAACTTTCTCCCCCCACTATACACACAAATGCTAGGATATGAAATATTGGATCAAGGAGTTTGAGTATGTCCATGCTTCTTCTAATGAAATTATGTTTCCTTACTCCTATTTTTTTTTTTTTTTGCGGTACCGGGGATTGAACCCAGGGGCG